>MU775547.1:4379-60583 GCA_026770625.1 Nicotiana glauca | reverse complement strand
ATTACGCTGATGAATTTTATATTCAAATTGTACTCCCCCACAGCATGTTGCCCTCTTTTTTTTTTAACTGTTTAGTTTCGGTATCTCTTTTCCCTTTTATTGTATACATGTATATAGGATTGTACAGGTTGACTTTGGTAGTCCGGTCTAGCCTCGTCACTACTTCGCCGGGGTTAGGCCAGGCACTTACCAGCACATAGGGTCGGTTGTGCTGATGCAACACTCTGTGCATTTCTTTGTGCACAGATCCAGGAGCAGTTTTTTGGTAGCAGCTGTAGGATTTCTATCTGGGAGCTATCTTCAGTCCAGGGACTCTCGAGGTAGCCTAGCTGACGTTCGCAGGATGGAGTCCCTTTCCTTTATTTCAGTTTGTTTTCATTGTACGGAGACAGACATATGTATTTTTCTTTTCATTCAGACTTGTTTGCAGTATTCTATAGTAGTCCGTGAGCTAGTGACACCAGGTTTTGGGTAGTGATGTGTTTCAAACTTCCACAATCGATTTTATTTTATTAAACTTAAAGATTTTGGCATTTATTTAATTGTCTTCTAGTATATTATATTGTTGAGATTGATTAGAGTATATTTAATGTTTGGCTGGCCTAGCTCCGTTAGTAGGCGCCATCATGACGCCCGATGGTGGGAAAAATTCGGGTCGTGACAATTGGGTTGCACGCCGCAACAATGATATTTATGGATCGGGTTGCACGCCGCAACAGTGTTGAAATATATTGGGATCGGGTTCGTGCCGCAACAATTGTTGATACAAGTGTGTTTATTTTGGGTATGAGTTTCTTGTCCGCTATAAATTCCACGCTGCCCTTAGATTGTTATTCTGGACTTACTATCAATATTGTTATCTCTCCACAGCACACTCCCCCTCCCATATTGTCTACTTGTCTTGTATTTTCAATTCTGCTGTGTGTATATATATATATATATATATATATATATATAAATAATTGTACAAGTTTATGTGATAGTCCAGTCTAGCCTCGTCACTACTTCGCCGGGGTTAGACTAGACACTTACCAGCACATGGGGTCGGTTGTGCTGATGCTACACTCTGTGCTATTTGCACAGGTCCAAGTTTCGAGCAGCAGCAGCATACGGGAGCAGGCCTTCAGTCCAGCGAGACCCGAGGTAGCCTTGCAGGCGTCCGCGGGCCCGGCGTCTCCCTTATTCTCTCTGTTTAGTCTGTTGCCTACTTGTATTCGAGACAAAGAGCTTATGTGTTTCTTTCAGACCTTTGTATTTAGTATTTCTTAGCAGTTCGTGAGCATTGTGACACCAGTCTTGGGTAGAGGCTTATATTGACTATTCCGCATTTTGGATTCAGTTTCTATAATTAAGACTTCCGCTACTATTTAATTTCGTTATTTTTATATTGTTGCCATAAATTGTTAAAAAGGGATTATGTTGTAAACGAAAGGTAATTAAATTTGGCTTACCTAGCTTCTACAATTAGGCGCCATCACGACTCCCGAGGGTGGAAAATTCGGATCGTGACAAGACTAAAGTTTCGAATAAAACTCATGACAAAACTGTAGAATGCATGATAAATAACTTCAGTATGCATTAGCATGAAATTTAGCTTCAATGTAAAATAATTTCAGCTGCTACTGTAATTGGTGAAGTTTTACATCATCTCGCATGCAAATAAATAACCCTTGATACTGTAAAACAACGTCATCTCCAAACGTTAGCATGCTGCTACATTTATCAAGGGTTATTTTACAATATGCTAATGCGAATGAGGTCATATCCAAAGTACCATGCTAATGCTAATGCTTCAATATTAAACAACTTCAGCATGCATTTCACGAATGAGGTTGCAGATTACGCGATTTATCAGGGGTGTAATTGTCATATTATTACGAATTTTTTTGTCAAACTGGCTACTCAATAATTTTTAAAAATTGGGTACATATTAAATTGTGATACAAATATAGGGTACGACTGCAAATCCCCCATTACAATCTAATGAGTTCTTACACATAAATTTATACTTCGTGTAAAAAATAGGATTCAGATAGATTCGGTGCCGCAAAACTGTAGGGTAAATATCACTTTTAACCCACAACAGAAACTATTTTCATCTGGTAACCGCAAAAGTATATAAAATTTATATATTTTTGTATATAACATACAAAATGTATATATACACGAAAAATATACAAAAAAATAATAATTTTTTCGACGAGGGCGGTTATACAAAATTATTTTTCCAAAACTGCATCCGTCTCGGACTACGGCCAGAATAAAAGCTAAGCCATCGACTTAATTAGTAATTAATACGGATAATCTTTATTTACAACTTAATAATATACGATCATCAATACAAAATACTAAACAATAACAATAAAAATTGAGAACATACTATTTTTTTTTTTTACTTTTTTCTGGAATTTCATAATTTTTATGTCCAAACGCCCGTTAATAGTGATTAGGATTGAAAGTGACAACGTTCTTGATTAGTGATAAGAATGGATTTTTACAATTTAATATACAGTCATCAAGATAAAATAAACTGTAATAATAAAAATTGAGTGAATTTTTATTTATTTATTTATTTGAGTAATCTTATTATGATATCCAACTTGCAAGTAACAATATTTAAAGTTTCAACACGGTAAATTGTGTCAAACGGGGTATTTGATTTTGTAATTTTTTTGAGTTGATATCATATTGACATGACAATGCCTTTAAGATATTGAAAAGGAGATTTTCACGTAACAAATTTCTAATCGTGATTAGGATTGAAAATGATTAAGTACTTGATTAGTCAACTCTTCGGAGCTTAGTCAAATTGGCTATTGTGGAAGACAAGATCCATTATTTAAGATCTATAAGTTTTGTTTTTAACATTGAACTCATTGTACTTTAAAATTATGGGTTCTAATCGAGTTGTTACAATCTAATGAGTTCTTACACATAAATATATACTTCGTGTAAGAAATAGGATTCAGATAGATTTGATGCCGCAAAATTGTAGGACAAACATCACTTTTAACCCACATCATAAATTATTTATATTTGGTAGCCACAAAAGTGTATAAAAATTTATATATTTTTTGTATATAACATACAAAAATGTATATATATACACATAAAATACATAAAATATATATATATTTTTTCGACTATTATTTTGAGGGCGATAATTGTCACGACCCTAAATCCGGACCCGGTCGTGATGGCACCTCTCGTGAATACAAGGTCAGCCGACACACACCAAATTCATTTTAAGCAATTAAAATAATACAGATTAAGTCTTTAACATAATAAAAATTTCAAAATAAAGGTGAATAATACAATTTGCGGAAAAGACATAGCCCGATATCGGGGTGTCACCAGTCATGAGCATCTACTAACCAATTAAAACACGAAGAGTCTACATAGTCTGTTATAGAACTAAAACATGAGAATATAAGATAGGGGGAGAAACATTGCGCTGCGAACGCCGAGCAACTACCTAGTGAATCTCTGAATCCGCCTGAGCTGGAGGAATCAACACTCACTAGCGAGATCTGAAGCGCTTGAATCTCCACACAGGGTGCAGGGAGTAAAGTGAGTACTTCAACTCAGTGAGTAATAATAATTAATAAAAACTAAGCGATATGAAATCACGTAAAAACACAACAACATGCTAATAAGAGGGAGAGTAAAACTAGTAAAGTGCAATAAAGCTATGAAATCTCATGAAAAACCTTAGTTCAGTTTAAGCTTCTTTAAAATACCTTTTTAACAGTTAAACAAGCAAATGACAGGCAGCTAGAAAAGACAAACACATAACAATCCGCCCCTCGGGCACAATGTCAACAGAATCCGCCCCTCGGGCAATATCATGGAACAACACCAGCCCTTCGGGCTATATCTCATATCACAATGGGGTCTCGTGCTTGATAAGGGTGTACAGACTTCGGGAGGGGCCCCTTACGGCCCAAGCGTAATATCAAGCCATCTCGTGGCATAATCAGTAAGCTCTCGGCCTCATATCAACAAGCCACCTCGTGGCGTACAATCTCGGGCCCTCGGCCTCATAAACATGATCAGTGTATCACTGCTGCGGCGTGCAGCCCAACCCAAAGTATCTTCACAATACAGGCCCTCAGCCTTACTCAGTTAGAATTTCATAAGTCACTCGGACAACAGTAAAACATGATGCTCAGCTCAAATTATCATTTAGAATATTATTTAATGTGTTAAAACAGAATAAACATGGTTGAGTTATGAAAACAGTAGAATATAGCATGACTGAGTACAAGTATAAAGTCAAAACGGTGAGAAAATATTAGTGAAAATCCCCTAAGGGTCCAAATAGTTGGCACGAGGCCCAAATATGGCATTCAGCCCCAAAACATGATGATAACAATTAGTTTTCAATCAAATATACAGTAAAACAATCATTCGGGATAGACTAAGTCACAATCCCCAATGGTGCACGATCTCACGCTCGTCATCTAGCGTGTGCGTCACCTCAATATAGCACAACGATGTGAAATCTGGGGTTTCATACCCTCAGGACAGCATTTACAATCATTATTCACCTCTATCCGGTCCAAATCTCTAGCTCGCGATGCCTTTGCCTCTCGAATCGGCCTTCGGATGCTCCAAAACTAACCAAAATCAGTGCAAAACCATCAAAATATACTAAGGAAACAAAGCCTACTCGAAAGAAATCAAATTACAACACAAATCCCGAAATTGGCCAAACCCGACCCCCCGGGCCCACATTTCAAATTTCGATAAAAATTACCTCAATAGACTCCTTATCACTCCCCGAGTTCATGCATATAAAAATCACCAAAATCCAACCTCAAATGATCCCTCAAATCCAAAATTTTAGGTCTAAAATTGCAAGCCCTAGTTCTTTAATATTAGGCTTAAATTCCATGATTAATTAGGTAGAATTCACATTAGAATTGAGTATTAAATCCATAAATCTTACCTCTAAGAGTTCTCCCTTGCATCCATCTTCAATCATCTTCAAAAGGCTCCAAAATCGCTCCAAAATGGTGAAAGTTAGCCCCAAAATCGCGGACAACGGATGTTTAAACATTCTACCCAGGCATTCAAAGCCTTCTTCGCGAACGCGGTCAAAGCCTCGCATTCACGAAGCACAAAATGACGTTGACCACAAATTCCTCTTACGCGAACGCGACCACTACCTCGTGAACGCGATGACTCTACAGCTTAAACCATCGCAAACTCGTTTGGTACCTCGCGAACACGATGCACAAGACCCAGCCCTTCGGGAACGCGGCACGTTCCTCGCGAATGCGAAGGCTAAATCTTCAGTCTCACTTGCTAACCCTTCGCGAACGCGAGGTCCTCTGTCGAACGCGAAGCACTGCTGTCTGCAACACTTCAGCAGATTTTTCTGCAAGTTTCAACAACTTGAAATGGTCCGTTTAACCACTCGAAACTCACCTGAGGTCCCCGGGACCTCAACCAAACATGCTAATATATCCCATAACATCATTCAAACTTGATCTAATCTTCGGAACTCTCAAAACACTAAATTCGCATCGGATTCAAGCCTAAAAATTCCAAAATGTTTCAAATTCCGCTTTCGATCAAAATGTCTATCAAACCACGTCCGAATGACCTGAAATTTTGAACACACATCCCAAATTACACCACGGACCTACTGAAACTTTCGGAATTCCATTTCGACCCCTATATCAAAATCTCACCTATCAACCAGAAAATGCCAAAATTCTAATTTAGCCAATTCACGCCTAAATCTACTCCGGACCTCCAAAACACATTCCGATCACACTCATAAGTCCCAAATCACCCCCCGAAGCTATGAACCATCGGAACTCGCATTTGAGACCTTTAACACATAAGTAAACATCCGGATAACTTTTCCAACTTAAGCTTCCTCAAAAGAGACTAAGTGTCTCAATCCTTACCAAAACCTCTCCGAACCTGAGCCAACCAATCCGATCACACATAGAACCGATAAACAAATAAATGAGAAGCATAAATAGGGGAAATGGAACAGTAACTCATGAAATGACCAGCCGGGTCGTTACATTCTCCCCTTTTTAAACAAATATTCGTCCTCAAATGAGTCAAAAACATACCTGAAGCCTTAAACAGGTGAGGATATCTCCTCCGCATCTCCCACTCAGTCTCCCAGGTAGCCTCCTCCACGGGCCGACCTCTCCAATGCACTTTCACTAAAGTTATATCCTTTGATCTCAACTTTCGAACCTAATGCTCCAAAATAGCTGTTTGCTCCACATCATAAGTCAAATCACCATCTAACTGCACCGTGCTGAAATTCAAAACATGAGACGGATCCCAATATACTTTCGAAGCATAGAAATATGGAATATCGGATGCACACTTGACAAGCTGGGTGGCAAAGCAAGCTCATAAGCCACCTCTCCAATCCTCTGAAGCACCTCAAAAGGCCCAATGAACCGAGGACTCAATTTACCCTTCTTCCCAAATCTCATAACATCCTTCATGGGCGAAACCTTCAACAGAACCTTCTCCCCAACCATGTAGGACGCATCCCGAACCTTCCTGTCAGCATAACTCTTCTGTCTCGACTGCGCCGTACGAAGCCTCTCTTAAATTACCTTCACTGTTTCTAAAGCATCCTGCACCAAGTCTGCCCTCAATAGCCTAGCCCCACTCGGCTTAAACCAACCAACTAGAGATCTACACCGCCTCCCATACAAAGCCTCATATGGAACCATCTGAATACCCGACTGGTAGCTGTTGTTATAAGAAAACTCTATAAGCAGTAGAAACTGATCCCATGACCCTCCGAAATCAATGACACAAGCACGCAACATGTCCTCCAATATCTGAATAGTGCGCTCGAACTGCTCGTCCGTATGAAGGTGAAAAGTTGTGCTCAACTCAACCTGAGCACCCAACTCTCGCTGCACGGACCTCAAAAACTGCAAAGTAAACTGAGTGCCCCTATCTGAAATGATGGAAACTGGGATACTGTGCAAACAAACAATCTCTCGGATATAGATCTCTGCCAACTGCTCTGAAGAATATGTAGTACACACATGAATGAAGTGCGCAGACTTGGTCAGCCGATCCACAATCACCTAAATAGCATCGAACTTCTTCAAAGTCAGCGGGATCCCAATTACAAAGTCCATGGTGATCCGCTCCCGCTTCCACTCTAGAATATCCATCTGCTAAAGCAAGCCACCCGGTCTCTGATGCTCGTACTTTACCTGCTGACAATTGTGACACCGAGCTACAAATCCCATAATGTCCTTCTTCATTCTCTTCTGCCAATAATGATGTCTCAGATCCTGATACATCTTTGCGGCACCCGGATGAATGGAATACTACGAGCTATGGTCCTCCTCAAGAATCAACTCCTGAAGCCCATCTACACTGGGCATACATATCTGGCCCCACATCTTCAACACCCCATCATCACCAATAGCCATATCTCTGGCATCATTGTGCTGAACTCTGTCCTTAAGGACAAGCAAGTGAGGATCATCAAACTGGCGCTCTCTGATGCGATCATATAAGGAAGACCGAGAAATCACACAAGCCAATACTCGACTGGGCTCTGAAATATCCAACCTCACAAACTGATTGGCCAAGGCCTGAACATCAACTGCAAGAGGTCTCTCCCCAACTGGAATATATGACAAACTCCCCATACTCACTGCCTTTCAGCTTAAAGCATCGACTACCACATTGGTCTTCCCAGGATGGTACAATATAGTGATATCATAATCCTTTAATAACTCCAACCATCTCCGCTGCCTCAAATTGAGATCCTTCTGCTTGAACAAGTGCTGGTGGCTATGATGATCAGTAAACACCTCACAAGACACACCATACAACTAATGCCTCCAAATCTTCAACACGTGAACAATGGCAGCCAACTCCAAATCATGAACGGGGTAGTTCTTCTCATGGGGCCTCAATGAAGACTATCACAAACGAGTCAATATAAGGCCAGAACACGTTGTTCATCAAATGTATGAACGTTGTTGGGGCATTGGTCAGCCCAAAATACATCACCAAGAACTCATAATGACCATACCGGGTCCTGAAAGCCTTCTTAAGAATATATGAGTCCCTGATCTTCAACTGGTGATAACCTGAACGGAGATCAATCTTGGAGAACACTCTCACTCTATGAAGCTGGTCAAACAAATCATCAATACGAGGCAAAGGATACTTGTTCTTAATTGTTACTCTGTTCAACTGCCTATAATCAATGCACATCCTCATAGTACCATCCTTCTTCTTCACAAATAGAACTGGTGCACCCCAAGGCGACACACTAAGCCGAATGAACCCCTTATCAAGGAGTTCTTGAAGTTGCTCCTTCAACTCTTTCAACTCCGATGGTGCCATACGATACGGTGGAACGGAGATGGGCTATGTGCCCGGCACCAGGTCAATACCAAAATCAATATCCCTATCCTGTGGAATGCCCGACAGGTCTGCAGGAAACATATCGAGAAAATCCCTCACGACTTGAACCAAATCAATACTGGGAGTCTCTGCACCGACATCCCTCACTAAGGCTAGATACGTAAGACAACCCTTCCCAACCATACGCTGGGCCTTCAACAATGAGATTACCTTACTGGGAACATAATTAGTCAAACTTTGCCACTCAATCTGTGGCACACCTGGTATAGCTAATATGACTGTCTTAGCATGACAGTCCAGAATAGCACGACACGGAGATAGCTAATCCATGCCCAATATAACATCGAAATCCACCATACAAAATAACAATAGATACACTCGGGTCTCCAGACCCCCAATAGTCACCATACACGACCGATACACACGGTCAACAACAATAGTATCGCCCACCGGAGTAGATATATGAACAGGTGAAATAAGAGACTCACGGGGCATATCCAAATAACGAGCAAAGTATGATGACACATAACAAAAGGTGGAATCAGGATCAAATAATAAAGAAGCATCTGTGGCAGACTGAGATAATACCTGTAATAACAACATCAGAAGCAATAGCATCGGGTCTAGCTGGAAGTGCATAGAAATGGGCCTGACCGCCACCTGATCGACCTCCCCCTCTAGGGCGACCTCTAGCTGACTGACCTCCACCTCTAGCTGGATGGATGGGTGGTGGTGAAGTAACTGGTGCTAAAGCCGATGGCTGACTCCTCTGTTGAGATGAACCCGCAAGGCGACGAGGACACTGCCTCTACATATGACCCATTTTTTCACACTCATAGAAACTCTGGGGTGCTGAAGACGGGGACTGAAGGGAACCCCTAGCACCAGAATGACTAGCAGATGCACCTGACATAGAAGAGTCATGAACTGATGGAGCATGGAAAGAACTCTAAGCTGGAAGGGCACTAAGTGATGAATGGCCCTGATGAGAACCGTGAGAACCATGACCCAATGATGCCCCACGATAACCTGGGCGAGCTGGCTGAGCATGCCTGAATGGACGGCCTCTATCGTGCTGAAACTAACCTCTCGAAGGAGCACTACCATAACTACTAGATCCTCAAGGCCTCTTGGCCTCCTTCTCATCTCGCTCCTAGCGACAAACTATCTTAATCTCAAGAGAAATGTCTACAACCTCCTCAAAAATAGCACCAGACACCCTCTCCCTGGTTATGAGAATATGAAGCTGATAAGTGAGGCCATCCACAGACCTCCTAATCATCTCTCTATCAGTCAGAACCAACCAAATAGCATGACGAGCTAACTCGGAGAACCTTATCTCATACTGCATCACAGTCATCTCTCTCTAACGCAACCACTCAAACTGCCTGCGTAGCTTCTCTCTATGAGACCGCAGCACATACTTCTCCAGAAAGAGAATGGAGAATTGTTGCCAGTAAGAGGTGATGCACCAAAAAGCCTACGCCTCTCATAAGCCTCCCACCAAGTGAAGGCAGCTCCAGAAAACTAAAAAATAATGAAAGCGACCCCGCTGGTCTCCAGAATACCCGCTGTGCGAAGAATCCTTTGACACTTGTCCAAGAAATCCTGGGCATCCTCGCCCTCTACAGCACTAAAAGTCAGAGGCTGAAGTCTACCAAACCTCTCCAGCCTACGGTTCTCGTCTTCTGGTATGGCAGGAGCTACATCGTCCTGAGAAGTTGCAACCGGCTGGGCTGGAAGTGCCCCCGGTGTCTGAAGTTCCTGACAACCTGCTTAGGTGTACGAGCGGCGGGAGTCTAAGTACCTCCCCCGGCCTGAGAAGTAGCTGGAGCTATAGTAACTAAAACTGCCTGGGCTAGGCCAGTGTATACTGATAGAATCTGAGCCAAGGCCTCCTGAAGACCCGGAATCATAATGGGCACAGCTGGTGCCTGAGCTGGTGATACTGCAGCATCCACAACTAGGACCCAATCCTGAATTGGGGCACCTGGTAGATTTGCAGGCGCTACCCTAGCTATTGTGCGGGCCACACCCCTACCCTGCCCCTACTGCGACCACGATCGCGTCCTCAGCCTCTAGTGACCACAATTGGTGGTACTAGTGGTCGTCCATCCTGACCGTTAGCGCACGTCCTCACCATCTGTGAGATAATAGAATAATAAAAGTTTAGTACTCGGATCAACAGATTCGCACGACAAGAATTTTAAGAATATGAAGTTTTTCCTAAAGGTTCTGCAGCCTCTCGAGGATAAATACAAACGTCTCTGTACCGATCCGCGAGACTCTACTAAACCTGCTTATGACTCGTGAAACCTATATAACCTAGGCTCTGATACTAACTTGTCACGACTCTAAACCCGGACCCAGTCATGATGGTGCCTCTCGTGAAGAGAAGGCCAGCCGACACACACCCAATTCATTTTAAGCAATTAAAATAATACATATTAAGTCTTTGACATAATAAAAATCCCAAAATAAAGTTGAATAATACAATTTGTAGAATAGACATAGCCCGACATCGGGGTATCACCAGTCATGAGCATCTACTATCTGATTAAAACAGGAAGAGTCTACATAGTCTATTACAGAGCTAAAGCATGAGAATATAAGATGGGGGGAGAAATACTGGGTTGCGAATGCCGAGAAGCTACCTAGTGAATCTCTGAATCCGCTTGAGCTGGAAGAATTAACACTTGCTAGTGGGACCTGAAGCGCCTGAATATTCACATAGGGTTCAGGGAGTAAAGTGAGTACTCCAACTCAGTGAGTAATAATAATAAATAAAGACTAAGCGATAACAAATCACGTAAAAACACAACAACATGCTAATAAGAGGTAGAGTAAAACCAGTAAAGTGCAATAAAGCTGTGAAATCTCATGGAAACTCGTAGTTCAGTTTAAGCTTCTTTAAAATATCATTTTAACAGTTAAACAAGCAAATGACAGGAAGCTAGAAAAGATACAAATAAATATCAGCCCTTCGGGCACAATTTCAACAGAATCCGCCCCTCGGGCAATATCATGAAACAACACCAGTCCCTCAGGCTATATCTCATATCACAATAGGTACCCGCGCTCACTGGAGGTGTACAGACTCCAGGAGGGACCCCTTACAGCCCAAGCTCAAGCCATCTCGTGGCATAATCAGTAGGCTCTCGGCCTCATATCAACAAGCCATCTCATGGTGTACAATTTTAGGCCCTCGGCCTCATAATCATAATCAGTGTATCATTGTTGCGGCGTGCAGCCCGATCCAAAGTATCCTCACAACACAGGCCCTCGGCCTTAGTCAGAATCTCATAAGCCACTCGAGCAATAGTAAAACATGATGCTCAACTCAAATTATCATTCAGAATATCATTTAATGTGTTAGAAAAGAGTAAACATGGCTGAGCTATGAAAATAGTAGAATATAGCATGACTGAGTACAAGTATAAAGTCAAAATAGTGAGGAAATGGGTCCAAATAGTTGGCACAAGGCCTAAATATGGCATTCATCCCTAAAAGATGATGATAACAAACAGTTTCAATTAGATACGCGGTAAAACAGTCATTCGGGATGGACTAAGTCACAATCCCCAACAGTGCACGACCACACGCTCGTCATCTAGCGTGTGCGTCACCTCAATATAGCACAACGATATGAAATTTGGGGTTTCATACCCTCAGGATAACATTTACAATCATTACTCACCTCTATCCGGTCCAAATCTCTAGTTCGTGATGCCTTTGCCTCTCGAATCGACCTCCGGATGCTCGAAATCTAACCAAAATTAGTGAAAATCATCAAAATATTCTAAGGGAACAAAGCTCACTGGAAAGAAATCAAATTGTAACACAAATCTGAAATTGCCCAAACCCGAACCCCGGGAGACGTCTCAGATTCCAATTAAAATTACATCAATAGACTCCTTATTACTCCCTGAGTTCATTCATATAAAAATCATCAAAATCCAACCTCAAATGATCTCTCAAATCCCAAATTTTAGGTCTCCAATTACAAACCCTAGTTCTTCAATATTAGGTTTAAATTCCTTGATTAATTAGGTAGAATGCACATTAAAATCGAGTATTAAGTCCATAAATCTTACCTCCAAGAGTTCCCCCTTGAATCCCTCTTCAATCCTCTTCAAAAAGCTCCAAAATCGCTCAGAAATGGTGAAAGTTAGCCCCAAAATCACGAACAATGTCTATTTAAACATTCTGCCCAGGCATTCAAAACCTTTTTCGCTTACGCGGTCAAAGCCTCGCGTTCGCGAATCACAAATTGACATTGACCACAAATTCCTCTTACGCGAACGCGACCACTACCTCGCGAACGCGATGACTCCACCGCTCCAACAATCGCGAACGTGTCTGATACCTCGCGAACGCGATGCAGAAGACCCCAGCCCTTCGTGAACGCGGAACCTTCCTCGCGAACGCGAAGCACTGCTGTCTGCAACACTTCAGCAGAATTTTCTACAAATTCGACAACTTGAAATGGTCCGTTTAACCACCCGAAACTCACCCGTGTCCCCCGGATCCTCAACCAAACATGCCAACATATCTCATAATATCATTAAAACTTGATCCAATCTTCGAAATGCTCAAAACAACATCCAAACACCAAATTCGCATCGGATTCAAGCCTAAAAATTCTAAAATCTTCCAAATTCCCCTTTCGATCAAAAAGTCTATCAAACCACATCCGGATGACCTGAAATTTTGCACACACATCCCAAATGACACCACGGACCTACTAAAACTTTCGAAATTCCATTCTGACCCCTATATAAAAATTTCACATATCAACCGGAAAATGCCAAAATTACAATTTTGCCAATTCAAGCTTAAATCTACTCCGGACCTTCAAAATAAATTCCGATCACCCTCCTAAGTCCCAAATCACCTACCGAAGCTATCCAAACCATCGAAACTCACATACGAGTCCTTTAACACATATGTCAACATCCGATTAACTTTTTCAACTTAAGCTTCCTCAAAAGAGACTAAGTGTCTCAAATCTTACCAAACCTCTCCGAACCCGAGCCAACCATTCTGATCATACATAGAACTGATAAAAAATCAATAAGAAGCAGAAATGGGAGAAATGGAATGGTAACTCATGAAACGACCGACCGGGTTGTTATAATAATACAAAATTATTTTCCTAAAACTGCATCTGCCTCGAACTACGGGCCAGAATGAAAGTGTGATGACCCAAAAAGTCATCACTTATTTTTGAAATAAATTTTGCATCTCAAGGCCTTAAAAACCTCATTTAGCTTTACCTTGATTTACGTGCGCAGTCCGGACGCGTAGCCGGAAATCTATTATGTGAAAAATCTGTAAAAATATTGAAATTTTGACATGAAATTCATTTAAGTTGACTTCAGTAACATTTTGGGTAAACAGACCCAGACCCGTGATTTGACGGTCCCGGAGGGTTCGTGGAAAAATATAGGACTTAGACGTATGCCCGGAATCGAATTTCGAGGTCCCAAGTTCGAGAAATGAATTTTTAAAAGAAATTATTTTCTAAAAAATATAAAGGTTTTTGAAAGTGAAATGGTATGTGAAATATGTGGTATCGTGCCCGTATTATGGTTCCGGAGCCCGGTACAGGTTCAATGTGATTTATATGTGTTATCAGTAAAGTTTGGTAAGAAACGGGATCCATTTGACGTGATTCAGACCTTAAATACAAAATTTGATGTTTAAAGAAGTTTTGAGAAATTTCATTAATTTTGAGGTTTAATTCGTTATTTAAGAGGTTATTTTGGCGATTTAATCGCACGGGTAAGTTCATATGATGTTTTTGAGTTAGTACGTATGTTTGGTTTGGATCCCCGAGGGCTCGAGTGAGTTTCGGAAGGTTTTGAACTCATAAAAAGTTGCAAGTTTTTCAGTTTCTGGTATTCTGGCACTTTCTTCTTCGCGTTCGCGAGAGGACCCTTGCTATCGCGATGATTAATTCATGTTGAAGGAAGTTTCCTTCTGTGCGAATGCGAAGCTTTAGGGGGTCTTCCCTTCGCGAACGTGAGCCTAGTAACGCAAACGAGAAGGCTTATGAGCCTGGGTAGGGGGAGGGGTATTATACCCTACACGAACGCGACCACTTGGACGCGAACGCGACCACCTAGATGCGAACACGAAGGCTCGAGGGGTTAGTGCTCCGCAAAAGCGAGCCCATTTCGCGAACGCGAAGGTCACTCAGGCTCAATTCATCGCGAACGCGATGAGCCTGTCGTGAACCTGTAGACCAAAAATCCGCCCATTTATTTTAAGTTCAAAAACAGAATGTGTTACGAGAATTCCATCATTTTTCATAAACTTTATCTTATCCACACCTCTTGGGCGATTTTTGAAGAGGAACTTCACCATAGTTTCATAGGTATGTAATTCTAAGCTCATTTTCTTCCATTTTTATCAACACCCACTAGATTTCTAGGCCTAAAATATGAGATTAAGGGAAGAAAATTAGGGATTTGGGTAGAGTTAGAGCTTTTTTATTATTTGGGAATTTGACCTCGTTTTGGGTTCAGATTTAAAAATTATATATTCGGGCTCGTGGGTGAATGGATGATCGGATTTTGGTCCGAACCTCGTGTTTTGACCAAGCGGGCCTAGGGTCAATTTTTGACTTTTTGGGAAGAATGATGGGAAAGCTATAATTAAATATTGGAATTGGATTGTTTAGCGTTTATTGATGTTATTAAGTAGATTGTGTATACAATTGATTTTGAGCCAAATTCAAAAGGAAAAGCGGTGTTTGAGGTTTGAGTTGGCCGTGGAAGTTTGAGGTAAGTATTCGGTCTATCCTTAGCTTGAGGGATTAGGAGTTGTGTCCTATTTGCTATTTTCTTCTTGTTTAGTACGACGTATAGGCATGGTAATGAGTATCTATACGTTGGTATCAAGCATGACCGTGAGTCTTAAATTGTGAATTATTATGTTCTTAAGTAATACTACAGATGCTTAAATTGATGATTCTCAGTATTGAGAAAAGATTTAAATTGTTCTCGTGGACATTACTTATGATTGAGTATTGGTGTTAGCTGAGGTATCTAGATGTTGGAACAAGATTGGTTATAGCTATTTCTCCCTTGCCGGGACGTATTTACTTATACTGTCAATTCCCTTGCTGGGATAGTGTAGTTCATTATTGATACCTTGTCGGGACTCTTGTTATGATTGTTGTTGATTGTATATTTGGATCGGGTTGCGCGCCGCAACATTGTTATATTTGGATCGGATTGCACGTCGCAACAATAATATAAATGGATCAAGTTGCACGCCGCAACAATAATATAAATGGATCGGGTTGCACGCCGCAACAATGATATAAATGGATCGGGTTGCACGCCACAATAGTGATATAAATGGATCGGGTTGCACGCCACAACAATGATACAGTTGAAACGGGTTGCACGCCGCAACAGTATTAAATGATAGGGATCGGGTTGCGCGTCACAACAATGTTATTATTGATTGTTGTACATCTTAAATTGTTCTCTTATATTTCTCTTAAATTACTGCGAGACTTGATATTTTCCCCGCAGCATGTACCCCCTCCCATATTTATTTGTTTATTTCTGTTTTCCTTTCCGCTGCATATTATATAACTACACAGGTTTATCTGGAGTCTGGTCCTAGCCTCATCACTATTGCGCCGGGTTAGGCCAGGCACTTATCAGCACACGGGGTCGGTTGTGCTGATGCTACACTCTGCACTATGTGCAGATCCCGGAGCAGCTTTTGGACAGTAGCACTTGGGGAGGTTTCCTTCAGTCCAGCTAGAGATCCCGAGGTAGTCCTACAGGCGTCCGCATGCCCGACGTTCTCTTCTATCTTATTATGTACTCTATTTTCATTTAATTTCGAGACAGATTGTATTTCTTTCAGACATTGGTTGTAGTAATGATAGTCCGTCCGTGATATTGTGACACCAGATTCCGGGTAGAGACGTATGTTGGCAGTGTCGTACTGGTTTTAGTTATTCTATCGGATTAAGTCTTCCGCTTGATTTTCATTTATCGTTAATATTTCAATGTTGATAACCTGTTAATTTAAATGGTTAAAAAGGGTTAAAATAGAAGAATTAGTGATTTTCTATATTTCGCGGCTTGCCTAGCTTCTACAAGTAGGCACCATCACGACTCCAGTGGGAGGAAAATCCGGATCGTGACAGAAAGCTAAGCATTGGCCACATCCCATCGACTTGATTAGTAATTAATACGGATAATCCTTGTTTACAACTTAATAATATACGATCATCAATACAAAATACTAACCAATAACAATAAAAATTGAGAACATACTTTTTTTTTATTTGAATATTCTTCTAATCATATTTAACTATTTCTAACAATGTTTAAACTTTCGACGTGCATATGGAGCAGTAAAGAAAATAAATTTAAAAAATGAAATACAGAAGTTGGCCATGTGCAATGAGTTAAGCACGTCTGTCTTTAACTGGTTAGCTTCCTATACTATCAAATTCTTTAAATAACCTTTTTACTATAGTCATTAAAGTCTCAAGAGTTGGTATTAATTTACCTAAAACGAAAATTGCTAGTACAACTTATGATGGCAGAAATGAATACTGCTTCACATAAGAAATGAAAAAAAAGACTATAAATGTTTTTTTTTCCTTTGAATTACAACAAGCAAGTTGGGAAAATAACACTGTACAACCTCTTTCAAAATAATAAGCGAAATATATATTTTTTGTGTATATATATATTATATATGTTATATACAAAAATTATACAATTTTATACACTTTTTTGGCTACCAAATATAAATAGTTTTGGTGCGAAATAAAAGTGAAAAAAGCCATTAAAAGTTTATGAGATATGACAATGATCAGGAGTCACCAAAATTTCAATGAAACATTAAATTTCAAACTCATAATTTCTAAAAATTTAATATTGAACTCATTAATTAAGTTTAAACACTGATCTCAATAGTTTGATAACTCGAAAAATAGTAATATACTTTTAAATGGTTATTGGGGATTATAAAGAGTGTATTTTAGTAATGCATCTTATTCACATTTGTTGAATGATTGCAAGTTTCTCGTCCGAGCAATGCATTATCCTTCCATGTATCACATTTAATGTGAGAAAAATACGATAACACACACTCTAGCTGACTACAGTGGCGAAGTCAAAAATTTTACTAAAGAATATCAAAATATAAGAAATTAAATACACAAAAAATTAAGGAAAATCAATATATAGTAAATATGCGTAAACGTGAAGTTTTTACTCTCACGACAAGAGGATATGGAACCAAGGTGTCCCACAAATAAAATTCATGTGCGGCCAGATAATAAATATAAACTTCCAAAACAATTCAGCCAAATCCAAATGCTGGCCCAAAAACCTACAAATTCTGTACCATTCAAATTTGAAAAGATATTTTCTTTAGGCAATCATATTAAGTACGTTAGGTAGGCAATTGATGCTCATCTTGAATGAAACAATTTAAAGTCCATGAGTTATTTTAGAATTAAACTTATTATATTTTAAAAAGGGATAATGCATAAAATACTTCATGAACTGTACTCGAAGTTGGTACGACACAAATTATCTTTGTGGGAGTCGATCCTATTACCTCTTAAATTTTTTTAAAGTGGAATAAATATCACCTTAAGTGTTGATGTGGCATAGAGAACCAAACATTTGGCAAGTAGTAAAATACACGTGTTGCCACATATAATTTCGTATTTTTTTTAAATCTGTTTTATTTTCTTCCTTTTTCTATTATTTTGAATTCGAAATGTAATGGAAATATTATTTTGTATTTTAAATAATGAAAAGGATAATTATTTTTGTATGAACTTGAAAAATTATTAGAGTTGTTGCCGTTAAAGTTTTAAAGTTGAGATTCAAGTGCTGAATTCATTCTAAATCCATAGTTGTAGATGAGATTCGAAAATGAAAAAAGAATTTCAAATCCACTAATGTTGAACCTTGAAAAAGCTTAAAGAACAAAAAAATGGTTTTGTCAAAATTATTGATTGTTGACCAAATTGATCACTGGGGTATGATGATTAAGTTGTTGTGAAGTTGTAGTTGAAACTTGAGCTTGATTGGTACGGATTTGGTCAAGTTTTTGTTGAATTTTGACACCAAAAATTAGATTTGGAGCTTTGAAAATGGGTGATAAAATGGGGATGAAGAGCTCTTGAAAATCAGCTTTGGAATTGGCATTTGGCCATTTCGTACAGGTTACAGCCTTTTTTTAAGTTCTCACACGTTGTTTTCACGCAGTGCTCCATGTCAGCAGTAAAGGTGAAATGAATTACAAAATAATAAATTTAGGGGGTAACAGGAATTGAGGAATTTGGTCACGTTTTAACTTGTGTCCGCTTTGCAAAAAAAATTGCAATCGCACCCGTTTTTTTGCGTAACTTAAGCATATGGGGACGAAGTAGCAAAGACAATCACGCAAAACTTCATCATTCTAGTAGACGGGCCTGAAGTAGCAAGTGTGCTGAAGTTTTTATTTGTAATTGCTAAACTTAAGCATAGTATCTGAAGTTTTGTTCTCTATTTGCTGAAGTTTTTGTTTGTAATTGCTGAACTTAAGCATAGTAGCTGAAGTTTTTTCTCTATTTGCTGAAATTTTTGTTTGTAATTGTACTAAATAAGCTGAAGTTTTCTTGTCCTGGATTCATTAGTTTTTTCATTAAGCTTTTTCAAAAATTTCAGCAGAAGATGCTAAAGCTATTTAGTTCATTTGTAAAAACTTAAGCACTAAATAAGCTGAAGTTTTTTTGTCCTGGATAAGCTTTTTCAAAAACTTCAGCAGAGATGCAGAAGTTATTTAGTTCATTTGTAAAAATTTCAGCACTAAATAAGCTGAAGTTTTTTTGTCCTGGATAAGCTTTTTCAAAAACTTCAGCAGAGATGCAGAAGTTATTTAGTTCATTTGTAAAAATTTCAGCCCTAAATAAGCTGAAGCTTTTTTGTCCTGGATAAGCTTTTTCAAAAACTTCAGCAGAGATGCAGAAGTTATTTAGTTCATTTGTAAAAATTTCAGCACTAAATAAGCTGAAGTTTTTTTGTCCTGGATTCATTAGTTTTGTCTAGGGTTGTACATGGACCGGATTGGTTCGGTTTTTATTAAAACCAAACCAAACCAACTACATTGGGTTGGATTGGTTCGGTTTTGTCGGGTTTTTTGGATTTTTCGGGTTTTTTTTGTTATGTAAATATTATTTCAATCTTACTTTGTTAAACTTTTTATAAGTAAATATATGTTTAGTAAAAATTGAAAAACTTGAAAAACATATGATCTATTTAAATATTTTTATGATAGTATTTTGTTAATAACAAATGATAGTTATTTTTTTATTCCTCTAATAATAATTTTTCGTTGATGTATACTTATAAGGTTAAACGAATTTAATAATTAAACATAAAAATCAACATGATACCTAATTAGTGATAAGTTTTATTTAATTTTAGATTATCAAAATACCACTTTAAATTTGAAAAAGATATAAGAATTGAATAAATCTTGATATATGAACAAGGAAGAACAAAGAAATTGACGCATTTCGGTATTACTTGATAAGAAAGTGATCATATAACCAATTATTTAAGGTTAGTAAAAATGGAGTACTTCATATTCTATTAAATATTACATTCCATAAGAGAATCCCAAATATTTTTAAAATTTTGTAAAGAAAATTCTATATAAAGTCTTAAAAGTATATATAAAAATTATATATTTATATGCCGGTTTGGTTCGAATTTTTTTAATCAATACCAAACCAAATCAAACCAAACCTAATTGGATTTTTTAATCGGTTTGGTGCGGTTTTCCGGTTCGATTTGTACACCCCTAGTTTTGTCATAAAGCTTTTTCAAAACTTCAGCAGAAGATGCTGAAGTTATTTAGTTCATTTGTAAAAATTTCAGTACTATATAAGCTGAAGTTTTTGAAAAAGCTTTCTAACATAATCAGATTGTCAACAGTATCTAAATCAAAAATTTTGGAAACAATAAACGTGAAAAGAACGGAATTATCATGAAAAGAATCACTAAAGTGTGACCTTAAACTTCCAGTACGTGAAAATATTCATAAATTATTGTCTTTTGATGAACTGAAGTTTCATAGCAGCACCAACAACAGCATAAGGAAGAAGAAGAAGAAGAAGAAGAAGAAGAAGAAGAAGAAGAAGAAGAAGAAGAAAACGAAGGAGGAGGAGAAAGGGGTTGAAGTTGTTTAAAAAGTGGGTACAAGTTAAAACTTAAAAAAAATGAGTATAGTTTAAATGGGGGCGACTAAATAGGGCGCCCCGTGCAATTTGCAATCTCGGATATAGTTGATGTGACGACACGGCCCGTCATCACGTGAGTTACCGCCCCGTTTCCCCCTTATTATATTTTTCTATGTTTCAATATCAGTATTTGAGTTGATCGGGTAGAATTGAATTGGTTTTAGTTGGAAATGAGGCACTTAGCCTCTTAGAAGGAAACTTATTTTGGAAAAGTCAACCGAAAGTTGGCTATTTAGTTAGAGGGCTCGGATGTGAATTCCGATGATTTGGTTAGCTTCGTGGGATGATTTGTGACTTAGGAGCGCGATCCGGAATCGAATTTGGAGGTCCGGTGTAGAATTAGGCTTGAATTGGCGAAGTTTGAATTTTGGCGAATTCCGGTTGGTAGGCGAGATTTTGATCCGAGGGTCGGAATGGAATTCCGAGAGTTTTTGAAGCTTCTTTAGGTAATTTTGGATATGTGTGAAAAATTTCAGGTCATTCAGACGTCGTTTGGTCAAGTTTTTGATCGAATGTGAGTTTCGGAAGTTTGAAGAAAACTTAGGCTTGAATCCATGGTGAATGGATGATTTTTGTGTTATTTGACGTGTTTTGATGATTGGAATAAGTTTGTATGATGTTTTGGTGTATGTTGGTATTTTTGGTTGAGGTCCCGGGGGGCTCGGGGTGATTTCGGGTGGTTAAACGGAGGATTCAAAGTTGTTGCATGTTTCAGTCCTTGCTGGTTCTGTCATTTCCGCATCTACGGCGTATTGGTCGCGTAAGCGGTACTGGAGGGACCAGGGCTTTCCGCAGAAGCGGACGTAGATCCGCAAATGCGGCGACCATAGAAGCGGTTCTAGACCGCATAAGCGGTCCCGGGGATTTTAAGTCAGATAGCATAAGCGGTCAGTTGGTCGCGTGTGCGGTGACCACAGGTGCAGTTATTTAACCGTAGGAGCGAAAAGCGACCTGGAGTTTAAGTGAACAGTGTTCACGAATTTGAAAGAGAAATAAAATATTTTGGACTTCGGCTAGGGCGATTTTGAAGAGAATTCGAAGGGCTTCCATCAGGTATGAATCATTGGACTCGAATTATGTTATTATGGTGTAAAAACATGGATTAAGCATTGAAATTCGAGGAATTAGAGGGTAAAAATGGAGGTTAGGGCTTGAAACTTAAGAGAGTCTAAATTTGGGTTTTGAAAGGGCAATTGAACACTGATTTTGGTAAATTTGATATGTACGGACTCGTGGCGAGACGAGAAATCCGGTGATATGAATTTCGTAATTTTTCGAGAAGTGGGCCCGGGGCTCGTGTTTTGCCAACTTCGTGATTTTTGGTATTTTCGAATTCTTTTGATTGGGTTATGTTTCTTTAGCCTACTGTAATATATTCGTTGTGGTTTTGGCCAGATTCGACGTGCGAGGAGGTCGATTCGAGAGGAAAAGACTTAGCGGACTAGTCTTATGGTCGGTTTGAGGTGCGTAATAGATGTAGATGATGACCTGAGGGTTTGAAACCCCGGTATATCACACTGTGGCGCTATATTGAGGTGAGACACGTACTCTACGGTGAGTGCAGGGTCGTTTGTGGTCAACGACTATGGCTTAGTCCAACCGAGTGATGTTCATACTGTGTTATTGACTAGAAATCGATTGGTAAACATCCTACTTGGATTGTTATGAGTATATTTGGGCTGCGTGCCGATTATTTGGATTCCTTAGGGATTATTATCACTGTTTCCATAATGCTTAGCATGTTTTCATGATATCAATCCTGAGTTAAACACTGTCTCAAAATGATTAGTAAATTTCTAAAGTTTTAAACACTTAATATATAATTCCTAATAATTGGAACTGAAAATGATAAAATTGACTCTGCCTCTGTGGCTTACATGCATATATCTAGACTGAGTGTGGATCGGGCTGCACGCCACAACGAATGCTACGATGATATTGCACTTAGGCTGTAGGATCCCCTCATAAGTCTGAACCCCCAAAGTGAGCGCGGGTACCCAAATGGATCGGGCTGTGCGCCGTAGCGGTCATGTGCATTGCATTTCATTCATGCATCGATATCTATCTGTTTTACCTATCATTGCTTGTTGTTGTTCCACCGTTAAATGTGTTGAAATGGTGTATATAGATTTGCATTGTAATATCTTGAGATTTATCACTTTCAGCCATTATATATGTCTATTACCACTGAGTTGGAAGTACTCACTTTACTCTCTGCACCGTGTGTGCAGATTCAGGTGTTCCGGGAGCTTAGTCGAGTTGTTTGCTGCTTCCAGAGCTTTCAGGAGTTGTCGAGGTAGCTGCCTGACGTCCGCAGGACCCGGCTCCTCTCCTATCACTTTTATCTTTCAGCATTTTAGAACATCAGTATTACTGAGGATTTATTACTCTGTGTTATTAGAGGCTCTAGACTCATGACCCCAGGTCTTTGGGAGGTGTTGGTTATGTCAGTGTTTCATACTGTCTCTATCTAAATCATTTGGTTAATAGACTTATTAAATTGTTAATTTAAATGCTATAAATTGGTAATTGGATGTGTGATTGGGTTGTGAGTATTAATTGGTCGGGCTTGCCTAGCAATTGTGTTGGCGTCATCACGACTGGGATTGGGGTCATGACAAGTTGGTATCAGATCCTAGGTTACTAGGCTTCATGAGTCATGAACTGGTTAGTAGAGTCTTGCGGATCGGTACGAAGACGTCTGTATTTATCCTCAAGAGGCTGCACAACCTTTAGGAAACACTTCATATTCTTGAACTCTTGTCGTGTGGCTTTGTTGTTCCGAGAACTAAACTTCTATATTCTATTCTCTTGCAGATGGTGAGAACCCGTGCTACCGGACGTGGCGGATGACTACCATTGCCACCTACTAGAGGCCGTGGACGCGGCCGTGGTCGTGGTCGAGGCAGAGCAGCAGGGGCAGCACCTATTGACCCACCAGTTGCCCCTATGCAGGACCAGCCTCTAGCTGTAGATGCTCCAGCAGCACCTGTTCAGGCACCGGCAGTGCCCGTCATGATTCCTGGTCTTCAGGAGGCTTTAGCTCAGATCTTATCCATCTGCACTAGTCAAGCTCAGGCAGTCTCAGCCACTACTGCCGCAGCTACTTCTCAGACCGGGGGTGGTCATCAGACCCCCGCAGCTCGCACACCTGAGCAGGTTGTTCAGGGATTACAGACACCAGGAGCAGCCCCAGCTCAGCCAGTTGCACCGGTTGCTCCAGTTGTGCCAGTCGCACCAGCTCCAGATTATATGGTTCCAGTGATGCCAGACGACGAGCAGCTTCGACTAGAGAGGTTCAGTAGGCTCCAGCCTCCGACGTTCAGCAGTACTGAGGGCGAGGATGCCCAGGGATTTCTAGATAAGTGTCAGTGTATGCTTCGCACTGCATGGATTTTGGTGTCGAGTGGAGTGGCTTTTACTACCTTCCAGTTCTCAGGGGTGCATTTACATGGTGGGAGGAGTTTGAAAGGCGTAGGCCTGTTGAAGCAGCACCCCTTACTTGGCAGCAGTTCTCCACTCTCTTTCTGGAGAAGTATGTACCGCAGTCTCGCAGGGAGGAGCTGCGTCGTCAGTTCGAGTGGCTGATTTAGGGGGACATGACTGTGACCTAGTATGAGTTGAGGTTTACACAGTTAGCTCGGCATGCTACTTGGATGATCCTGACTGATCGGGAGAGGATTAGGAGGTTCGTGGATGGCCTCAACTATCCGATTCGCATTTTGATAACTAGAGAGAGGGTTGTAGACACTTCGTTTGAGGAGGTAGTTGACATGGCGCGATAGATTGAGACATATCTCCGTCGAGAGCATAAGGAGAGAAAGTCCAAGAGGCCTCGAGGTTCAGGTAGCTTCAGTGGTGCTCCGTCTAGGGGCCAGTTCCAGCGTTGCAGAGGTCGTTCCTTCAGGCCTCCTCAGTCAGGTCACCCAGAGTACAGTGGGACTTTTTCAGGCCGTGGTCGTCAGGGATTTCAGCAGGGCCAGTCTTCACTTAGTGCACTTCCAGCTCAGAGCTCTACTCTTTCTTCTTCAGCCCAAGGTTCTTCAGCAGCGAGGGGTTCTCTTCAGTCCCTTTCTCCAGCACCGGGTAGTTGCTACGACTGCAGTGAGTTTGGACACATGAGGAGACAGTGTCCTCGGCTTCATGGTGGTCGGTCTCAGCAGAGGGATCAGCCCTCCTCTTCTACTCCATCTACTTCATCACCCTCTTAGTCAGGTAGGGGTGGGGGCCAGATAGCTAGGGGCCGCCCTAGGGGTGGAGACCGATCTGGTGGTGGTCAGGCTTGATTCTATGCTCTTCCAGATAGGAGGGACGCCATAGCGTCAGATGCTGTTATCACAGGTATTATCTCAGTCTGCCACAGAGATGCTTTTGTTTTGTTTGATCCCGGATCTACATACTCTTATGTGTCTTCATATTTTGCTCATCATCTGGGTACGACCCGTGGTTGTCTTGCCTTGCATGTGCATGTATCTAACCTGGTGGGTGATACTATTATTGTGGATCATGTATATCGATCTTGTCTGGTGACTATTGGGGGTCTGGCGACCCGAGTTGACTTGTTGTTGTTGGGCATGGTAGATTTTGATGTGATTCTAGGTATGGATTGGCTATCTCCATACCATGCTATTATAGACTGTCATGCCAAGACAGTTACGTTGGCTATTTCGGGTGTTTCGAGGATTGGGTGGCGAGGTATGACTGACTATGTTCCTAGTAGGGTGATTTCCTTCCTAAAGCCCCAGCGGATGGTTGGGAAAGGTTGTTTATCGTACTTGGATTTTGTGAGAGATGTTGGAGCTGAGACTCCTAGTCTTCATTCTGTGCCCGTTATAAGGGATTTCCCATATGTGTTTCCAGCAGACCTGTCGGGCAAGCCATCGGACAGAGACATTGATTTCGGTATTGATCTGGTACCGGGCACTCAGCCTATCTCTATTCCTCCCTATCGTATGGCACCAGCTGAGTTAAAGGAATTGAAGGAGCAGCTTCAGGAACTCCTAGATAAGGGGTTCATTCGTCCTAGTATGTCACCATGGGGTGCGCCGATCCTATTTGTGAAGAAGAAAGATAGCACAATGAGAATGTGCATTGACTACAGGCAGTTGAACAATGTGACAGTGAAGAACAAGTTTCCACTACCGTGCATTGATGACTTGTTTGATTAGCTCCAGGGAGCAAGGGTATTCTCAAAGATTGATCTCTGTTAAGGCTATCACCAGCTGAAGATTAGAGATTCTGATATTATGAAGACAGCTTTCAGGACGAGATATGGGCATTATGAGTTTCTTGTTATGTCTTTTGGGCTGACCAATGCCCTAGCCGCGTTCATGCATTTGATGAATAGCGTGTTTCGGCGGTATCTGGATTTATTTGTGATTTTTTTTATTGATGACATCCTGGTGTACTCGCGTAGCCAGGAGGAGCACGCTCAGTATTTGAGAGTGGTATTACAGAGATTGAGGGAGGAGAAGCTTTATGAAAGTTCTCCAAGTGTGAGTTCTGGCTTGGGTCTGTGCTTTTCAGGGGAACATGGTGTCTAGTGATGGTATTCAGGTTGACCCAAAGAAGATAGAGGTGGTGCAGAGTGGGCCTAGACCGTCCTCAGCCACGAAGATTCGGAGTTTCCTCGGTTTGGTAGGGTATTATCGATGGTTTGTCCAGGGTTTTTCATATATTGCTTCGTCCTTGACCAAGTTGACGCATAAGGGTGCACCATTTGTATGGTCGGACGAGTGCGAGGAGAGATTTCAGAAGCTCAAGACAGCTTTGACCACAACCCCAGTATTAGTTCTGCCATCAACTTCAGGTTCTTATACCGTGTATTGTGATGCTTCGAGAGTTGGTATTTGGTATGTGTTGATGCAGGAGGGTAGAGTCATTGCATATGCTACTCTTCAGTTGATGCCCCATGAGAAGAACTACCCCATACATGATTTGGAGTTGGCTCCTATAGTTCATGCTTTGAAGATTTGGAGGCACTACCTTTATGGCGTATCTTGTGAAGTATATACTGATCATCGCAGCCTTCAGCATTTGTTCAAATAGAAGGATCTTAATTTGAGGCGGCGGAGGTGGCTTGAGTTGCTCAAGGATTATGACATTACCATTTTGTATCATCTGGGGAAGGCCAATGTAGTGGCCGATGATTTGAGCCGAAAGGCGGTGAGTATGGGTAGTTTGGCATACATTCCAGTTGGGGAGAGGCCCTTTGCAGTTGATGTCCAGGCTTTGGCCAATTGGATAGTGAGGTTAGATATTTCGGAGCCTAGTCGGGTGTTGGTTTGTGTGGTATCTCGGTCTTCCTTGTATGACCACATTAGAGAGCGCCAGTATGATTATCCACATTTGCTTGTCCTTAAGGATAGAGTTCAGCATGATGATTCCAGGGATGTGACTATTGATAGTGATGGTGTGTTGAGGATGCAGGGTCGTATTTGCGTGACCAGTGTGGATGGGCTTCGAGAGTTGATATTGGAAGACGCCCACAACTCGCGGTATTCTATTCATCCAGGTGCCGCGAAGATGTATCAGGATTTGAGACAGCATTACTGGTGGAGGAGAATGAGGAAGGATATTGTGAGTTATGTAGCTCGGTGCCTCAACTGTCAGCAGGTCAAGTATGAGCATCAGAGGCCCGGTGGTGTACTTCAGTGTATGGATATTCCCGAGTGGAAGTGGGAGAGGATTACTATAGATTTTGTGAGTGGTCTCCCTCGGACAGCGAGGAAGTTTAATTCGATTTGGGTGATTGTGGATCGGCTGACCAAGTCCGCGCACTTCATTCTTGTATGTACCACCTATTCTTCGGAGCGGTTAGCGGAGATTTTCATCAGGAAATTGTACGGTTGCATGGAGTCCCAATTTCTATTATCTCAGATAGGGATACTCAGTTTACTTCTCAGTTCTAGAGGACTTTTCAGCGAGAGTTGGGCACACAGGTAGAGTTGAGCACAACATTTCATCCTCAGACGGATGGGCAGTCCGAGCGTACCATTCAAATATTGGAGGACATGTTACGTGCCTGTGTTATTGATTTTGGAGGTTCTTAGGATGATTTCTTGCCACTTGCGGAGTTTGCTTACAACAACAGCTATCAGTCCAGCATCAGATGGCACCATATGAGGCCTTATATGGGAGACGTTGTAGATCTTCGGTTGGTTGGTTTTAGCCCGGCGAGGCTAGGCTATTGGGGACAGAGTTGGTCCAGGATGCCCTAGATAAGGTGAAAGTGATCCAGGAGAGACTTCGTACAGCTCAGTCGCGTCAGAAGAGTTATGCGGACAGGAAGGTTCGAGATGTATCTTATATGGTGGGCGAGAAGGTCTTTTTGAAGGTTTCGCCTATGAAGGGCGTTATGAGATTTGGAAAGAAAGGGAAGTTGTGTCCACGGTTCATTGGTCCTTTTGAGATACTTAGGAGGATTGGGGAGGTGGCCTATATGCTTGCTTTGCCACCCAGCTTATCAGGGGTTCATCCGGTATTTCACGTTTCTATGCTCCGGAAGTATGTTGGAGACCCGTCTCATGTGTTAGACTTCAGTACAGTTCAGTTCGATGATGATTTGACCTATGATGTGGAGCCAGTGGCTATTTTGGGTTGTCAGGTTCGGAGATTGTGGTCAAAGGATATAGCTTCGGTGAAGGTGCAGTGGAGAGGTCGGCCCGTGGAAGAGGCTACTTGGGAGACCGAGCAGGAGATACGGAGCAGATATCCTCACTTGTTTGAGACTCCAGGTATGTTTCTTGACCTGCTCGAGGACGAGCATTTATTTTAGTTGGGGAGGATGTGATGACCTGGCCCATCGTCACGTAAGTTACCACCCTGTTTCCCCCATATTATGTTGCTATATGTTTCAATATCAGTATTTGAGTTGATCGGGTAGAATTGAATTGGTTTTAGTTGGAAATGAGGCACTTAGCCTCTTAGAAGGAAGCTTGTTTTTGGAAAAGTTAACCGGAAGTTTACTATTTAGTTAGAGGGCTCGGATGTGAATTCCGGTGATTTGATTAGCTTCAGGTGATGATTTTTGACTTAGGAGCGAGATCGGAATCGAATTTGGAGGTCCGGTGTAGAATTAGGCTTGAATTGGCGAAGTTTGAATTTTGGCGAATTCCGGTTGGTAGGCGAGATTTTGATCCGAGGGTCGGAATGGAATTCCGAGAGTTGCTGTAGCTTTATTAGGTGATTTTGGATATGTGTGCAAAATTTTAGGTCATTCGGACGTCGTTTGGTCGGGTTTTTGATCGAATGTGAGTTTCAGAAGTTTGAAGAAAACTTAGGCTTGAATCCATGGTGAATGGATGATTTTTGTGTTGTTTGAGGTGTGTTGATGATTGGAACAAGTTTGTATGATGTTTTGGTGTATATTGGTATTTTTGGTTGAGGTCCCGGGGGTCTCGGAGTGATTTCGGGTGGTTAAACGGAGGATTCGGAGTTGTTGCATGTTTCAGTCCTTGCTGGTTCTGTCATTTCCGCATTTGCGGAAAAGGAACTCGCAGATGCGGCGTATTGGTCGCAGAAGCGGTCCTGGAGGGACCAGGGCTTTCCGCAGAAGCGGACGTAGATCCGCAAATGCGGCGACCGCAAAAGCGGTTCTAGACCGTATAAGCGGTCCGGGGGATTTTAAGTCAGACCACATAAGAGGTCAGTTGGTCGCGTGTGCGGTGACCGCAGGTGCGGTTATTTAACCGCAGGAGCGGAAAGCGACCTGGAGTTTAAGTGAACAGTGTTTACGAATTTGAAAGAGAAGGAAAATATTTTGGACTTCGGCTAGGGCGATTTCTTGAGCGATTTTGAAGAGAATTCGAAGGGCTTCCATCAGGTATAAATTAGTGGACTCGGATTATGTTATTATGGTGTAAAAATATGGATTAAGCACTGAAATTCGAGGAATTAGAGGGTAAAAATGGAGGTTAGGGCTTGAAACTTAAGAGACTTTAAATTTGGGTTTTGAAAGGGCAATTGAACCCCGATTTTGGTAAATTTGATATGTACGGACTCGTGGCGAGACGAGGAATCCGGTGATGTGAATTTCATAATTTTTTGAGAAGTGGGCCCGGGGCTCGGGTTTTGCCAACTTCGTGATTTTTGGTGTTTTTCGAATTCTTTTGATTGGGTTATGTTTGTTTAGCCTATTGTAATGTATTCTTTGTGGTTTTGGCCAGATTCGACGCACGAGGAGGTTGATTCGAGAGGAAAAGGCTTAGCGGATTAGTCTTGTGGCCGGTTCTAGGTGTGTAATAGATGTAGATGATGATCTGAGGGTTTGAAACCCTGGTATATCACACTGTGACGATATATTGAGGCGAGACATGTACTCTACGGTGAGTGCGGGGTCGTTTGTGGTCGGGGACTATAGCTTAGTCCGTCCGAGTGATGTTCATACTGTGTTATTGACTAGAAATTGATTGGTAAACATCCTACTTGGATTGTTATGAGTATATTTGGGCTGTGTGCCGATTATTTGGATCCCTTAAGGATTATTATCACTGTTTCCATGATGCTTAGCATGTTTTCATGATATCAGTCGTGAGTTAAACACTGTCTCGAAATGATTAGTAAATTTCTAAAGTTTTAAACACTTACTCTATAATTCCTAATAATTGGAACTGAAAATGATAAAATTGATTGTGCCTGTGTGGCTTACATGCATATATCTAGACTGAGTGTGGATCGGACTGCACGTCGCAGCGAATGCTACGATGATATTGCGCTTGGGCTGTAGGAGCCCCTCCGGAGTCTGAACCCCCACACTGAGCGCGGGTACCCAAATGGATCGGGCTGCGCGCCGCAGCGGTCATGTGCATTGCATTGCATTCATGCATCGATATCTATCTATTTTACCTATCATTGCTTGTTGTTGTTCCACCGTTAAATGTGTTGAAATGGTGTTTATAGCTTTGCATTGTAATATCTTGGGATTTATCACTTTCAGCCATTATATATGTCTATTACCACTGAGTTGGAAGTACTCACTTTACTCCCTGCACCATGTGTGCAGATTCAGGTGTTCCAAGAGCTTAGTCGAGCTGTTTGCTGCTTCCAGAGCTTTCAGGAGTTGTCGATGTAGCTGTCTGACGTCCGCAGGACCCGGCTCCTCCCCTATCCCTTTTATCTTTCCGCATTTTAGAACATCAGTATTACTGAGGATTTATTACTCTGTATTATTAGAGGCTCTAGACTCATGACCCCAGGTCTTTGGGAGGTGTTGGTTATGTCAGTGTTTCATACTGTCTCTATCTAAATTATTTGGTTAATAGACTTGTTAAACTGTTAATTTAAATGCTATAAATTGGTAATTGGATGTGTGATTGGGTTGTGAGTATTAATTGGTCGGACACGCCTAGTAATTGTGTTGAGCGCCATCACGATCGGGATTGGGGTCGTGACAGTTGAAGGGGGATTTTATGCATTATCTCTTTTTAAAATTATGGAGTCATATATACTATGTATGCAATTTTAATAAATTTTTATATATAAATTTATGTACCACATTAAAGGTACTGAATTCAAATAAACCTGGTACAACGATCTGCTATCATAAATCCATTCTTGTGAACGTGACAAATTTGCACTTGTAACACTACTTATAGCTGACATTATTTCGAAAAAGAAAAAAAAAACATTATTTATCAGTTAGCACCCAAAAAAAAGTCCATACATGTATATGCAGGTAATAACATTTTCGAAAAAGAAGAAGACTATGTATATGTATAATAATGTGACATTGTTTGAAAATATTGCACCACTAATAACAATTTTAGGACATGAAAGTAAATTCGTAAAATCAACATAAGATTGTAGAAATGAAACAGATAAATTCTTCATAGAAGAAATGGAAAAAGACATCCATCGGTTTAACATCACAGAAGAACATTACAATATCTCATAGAAAAGCAGATAAATGCTGAATTGACTTTATTTCGAAGAAACACTAGCACCCAAAGCTAGCTGGTTCTCCCTGAAATGTGTTAAGGCACAAGTGTTGATTGCTTTTTGGATTTGGAAAAAAAAGACTGACAATTACATATTTTTTATTTTGCCAGAACAGATAAACGGAGCTAAGCGCTACGTTCTTTAAGTCTCGCATAGCCTCTCCACTGTTCTCTAGAAAATTAGCGGGTTACAGCATCTCTAGGAGATAGGAGATGTGATGTTGACTAGGTTCAGGACATAACCATCGTCTACTACCAAGTCCATGGGGTGGAACCCATGACAAACTGAATAAGCACTTATTCGATAAATGAATGCGTGCGGAGGTTGCAACAATATTAATGAACGACTGATTTGGAACTAGACTGGGTAACTGTAAAGGTGGACCCGATATTAGATTCTGAAGAACCGATGGTTCTAGTGGTGACCCATTCAACTAAGCTGGCCGTTTTGACTTTGATTAGCCAATGAAGTGTGGAGGGTGTTGTGCTACTCTTCGTTTGTCCCCGTTGTTATGCCCGGAAAAATCAGGTATTTTGTGGAAGCTAGCAAAGCAAATCTTGAACGATGATAAATCCAACAACAAAAGAGAAATCTACTAAAAGAGACACAAATATTTAACGTAGTTTGGTCAACTGACCTACATCCACGGCTGAGATGAGAAATCCACTATAATAAAGGAGAGTACAAAATATCGAGAGAACAACCTCATGAAGAGGCTAACACTTGTCCCGTAAAGTTCTCCCCCTAGACACGACTCTCAAACCCCATGTGACTACATTGTTGATGCTACTGAATGAGAAGGGCGGATCCTCAATTTATACAACTCCAAATATTTTCCTACAAGAAAAGGAACTAGCCAAATATGAAAAAATTATATTTTCCTTCTAGGAAAAGAAAAATCCAATTATGATAAATATGTTGTCCTTTTCTTCATGAAATAGGAAAACCAATTATAGTAAGAAAATCTGGACAAACACCTAATAATTCTCTCCCTTGGCCTGAATTTTCTGATACAATAAACTTGATCCACCTTCATCACATAGCTTTTAACAGGTCGCATATCCAAATCTCCACCACAAAGTTTGTCTCAACGTGCGTAGCACATCGGTCAAATTTCTCAGACAAAAATCACGGTTAACATCAAATATGTAGCAGCTAGAACTGAATCTACCAAGATGAACATGTCTTTAACTTCGCTCTTATACCACTTGTTATGTCCGAAAAAATCAGGTGTCTTGCGGAAGCTAGCAAAGCAAATCTAGAATGACGATAAATCCAACAACAAAAGAGAAATCTACCAAAAGAGACACAAATATTTAATGTGGTTTGGTCAACTGACTTATGTCCACGGTAAAGATGAGCAATCCACTATAATAAAGGAGAGTACAAAATATTGAGAGAACAACCTCACGAAGAGGCAAACACAAGTGACACACTAACACTTGTCCCGTAAAGATCTCCCCCTAGACACGACTCTCAAACCCCATGTGACTGCATTGTGGATGTTACTGAATGAGAATGGCGGATCCTCAATTTATAGAACTCCAAGCCTTTTCTTACAAGAAAAGAGACTAGCCAAATATGAAAAAATTATATTTTTCTTTTAGGAAAATAAAAATCCAATTACGATAAATATGTTGTCCTTTCCTTCATGAAATAGGAAAATCAATTATGGCAAGAAAATCTATTCTCCCCCTTGGCCTTAATTTTCTGACAAAATAAGCTTGATCTACCTTCTTCACATATCATTCGGCAGGTCACATATCCAAATCTCCACCACAAAGTTTGTCTCAACGTGCGTAGCACACCGGTCAAATTTCTCAGACAAAAATCACGATTAACGTCAAATATGTTGCAGCTAGAACTGAATCCACCAAGATGAACATGTCTTGAACTTCGCTCTGATACCACTAGTTATATCCAAAAAAATCAGGTGTCTTGCGGAAACTAGCAAAGCAAACCTTGAATGACGATAAATCCAACAACAAAAGAGAAATCTACCAAAAGAGACACAGACATTTAACGTGATTTGGTTAACTAACCTACGTCCACGAGGGAGATGAGCAATCCACTATAATAAAGGAGAGTACAAAATATCGAGAGAACAACCTTACGAAGAGACAAACACAAGTGACACACTAATATTTGTCCCGTAAAATTCTTCCCCTAAACACGACTCTCAAACCCCATGTGACTACATTAAGGATGCTACATAATGAATATGGAGGATCCTCAATTTATAGAACTCCAAACCTTTTTCTATAAGAAAAGGGACTAGCCAAATATGGAAAAATTATATTTTCCTTCTAGGAAAAGAAAACCCCAATTATGATAAATATGCTGCACTTTCCTTCGTAAAATAGAAAAACCAATTATGGTAAGAAAATCTGGACAAACACCTAATACTCGTTAATGACACGAAGCCCAATACTACTCCCATTCTTTATTTGCTCACTTTCCCTTTTCTACTATTTTGACTAGCGTCCGACAAAGAGTGATTTTTTCCTAAAGCCGACTTCCTTTATTGAACAACTTTCTATATTAAAGATAAAAGCAATGGTCCGAGCTGTTTGAAATATGCAGTAAATTTTCTCAATCCTAATCTTAATAAATACCACGCGAAGCACGCGAGTCGTTTCCGTTTTCTTTATACACCTGATTAGGAGTGGCAAACGGACGGTCGGGTCGGATATAGTTCGGGTAAAAAACGGGTAATGAAAAAATGAATCAATTATCCGACCCAATCCATATTTAATAAGGATAAAAAACGAGTTAACCGACGGATAATATGGGTTACCCATATTATCCATGACTTCTTATATATGATGATTTTTGGATGAATTCATAATTTCCCAAACTTGAGGAATCCCCAATTTGATGTTTTACAAATGTAAAAGTTAGACTCATTGGTTATCCATTGGTTACTCATGGATTATTCATTTTCTAAATGGATAATATGGTTCTTATCCATATTTGACCCGTTTTTAAAATGTTTATTATCCAAACCATTTTTTAGTGGATAATATGAGTGGTTAACTATTTTCTTTGAATCATTTTGCCACCCTTGCACCTGATATACGATAACCCGACTAATCCTTTATCTATTTCTAAAGGTGAATTATTGATCGGTATTCAGTACTGATAGAGTGAGCTAAAGACAAGAAGATGTTTGTAAAGATGAGTCAGTAACCTGAACTCAAAACTATTAATGTCTTTTTCTTTGAGATTCAGGTTAATTATGAGATATGACAATTATTGGTCAATGGACTCTTGATAACTTAAAAAATTAAATAAATTTAGCCTATTATCAATACCCTACACTTAAATCATTGCTAATCCTCGAGCAATCCACCACACTTTATAGAGGTTCCTTCACTCAACATTATCCCCTAACGCATCACACCAAGACAAATCACATAAGTTACGCCTAGTAGTGAACAATCCTAGCCTCAAAAGTCGACTCTCACATGTCGTGCAATATTCATACTTCCTCAAGATACTCTACAAAGAAGTCAGGACTTGCCTTTCCTTCACGAATCACATGCCCTCACATTCACACACAAGAGAGTAGTTCCACATATAATGATATTTAGAACAATTAGGAACTGAGATAGACCGAATTCGCTCACTCTCAAAAAGAACATTCACATGCCACGAAGATGCACCATAGGCTTGCCCGTAGTGTACTACTCTACTAATCGAGCCCACCCAGTCTAAGATCAATAGGACTTCACTTGGTTGTAATGTAAGCTAAGGGACAGGTAGGATATATTTAAATATAGTGACTAGCCTCCCTAAGAACTTTTAATACAATTGCATTAACATTCAAAATCATACTTATGTCAACCAAACATTCCACCACTTTTACAACAACCCCATCCGTTAAGTACAATTATAACAAACCACCACTTATTGATTGCTACATTTGCTCACATATTTTTTTCTCATTCTTTTCTTTTTTTTTCTTTAAGTGGAGCTTATTCTTTTCCGTTTCCAAACACTGCACCTTTTCTCTATTTCAACGGTTCCACTCAAAAACCAAACCGCCACCCTACACTTTTGCTTTTGCATAATTTCAATACCATTATAGTGCTTATGGGAGGTACAAGGGTTCAAACAGAAGGCTATTCAAACAATTGGGTAAGGTTTGCATTGTGGTTGCCAAAAAAAACAGGCTTATAGGCTCAACGGGGTTAACTAAGATGTATTGCAATTAGATGGGTTTACTTTTATGTCTGGCTCAATGAAGAAATGCCTTTATCACTTCTCAGACTGAATGAAACTATTATTTCGCTTTGAAAACACACGAGGCAAGTTCTAGGCATCAAATGTGAATCATGGAATACGGTAAAACTCACAAACACATGGTATATGACTCATTCCAAATTGGCTTATCGAGACATTCTATTCTGAGAATTCAAGTTAGTGACAAACATACAATTTAAGGCACTTTAATAAGATTCAACCACTAAGACTAAGTGTTACACTCTAGTGTCTATTGTGTTCAGGTGTATCAACGCTATGGGTTCTCTTTCGATTTTAGCTTGTAGCCCATTAATCCTAATTTAAAAACTAAAAAGAAAACAAAATGAACAAAAACTACCTATACCCGGTTCAAGCTAAACCCTTAGAAAAGAACCGTGGTCCAAAAAAAAATCAAGGGGGAGTTACTACACTACCTAAAAATAAAATAATTTTTTTTGGGTATTTTCTCTAGACTAACTTCCCTCAAGAAAACTGTCTAAAGGATCTGGCATCAGGAAGAGTCTTCATATTTCCTTCTCTTTTATTCTCGACTTAATCCCTCAAGAACCCCGCCGAAAGAGATCCGTCGTCGGGACAAGCCACTTACCTATTTTAAACTAATGAACTCTTACTCAACACCAAAACAATCAAAGCAAAACAAAACAAAATCAAACAGTCAATTGTTACAATTACATACATACAATGAGTATCCCCCACCCCATACTTAAAATGAAGACATGTCCCCATGGCTTAAAAATTGAAGGAACAATGAGGTAAAGGAACTTCCCTGAAGAATCACTCCTATTCAGAGACGGCGTCTAGGTTCACATGGCAAGCATGACCTAGAGCTCTCAGCCAACCCAAAAATTTCTTCCCCGACTTCACCTGCCGGTCAGCCACCGCGTCTACACGAGTACCCAAATCAGTCACGGAGGAGCGTAACCCAGCCACCTCCTGCTCCAAAGCGGTGAAATGGGACATTCTGGAAGTTCCAGAAGATGATGCCACCCCTGACGGTGCGACAGCTGCTGCACTGGGCTCATGAGCCTGTGTTTCGGCCCCCACGTCCACCTGCTCGACCTCCTCTTCCTTCGAGTCATCAGAGCCAATCCTATACTCCCCACCTACTGCCGCTGGCTCCTTGCCCGTGGTGACCTTGTCGGCCTGGAACTTGCAGTCTTTTGGTACTAGCCCATCCACACGGAGATTTTCGGGCACTCGAGCTTGCCTGCAAAGCTGAGTCACTAAAGAAGGGAAAAAGAACCCATACCTTTTTATTGGGCAGCGAACGAATATTTTGTCGTGCATCACTTTGGCTACATCGAAGTTAAGACCATTGATGAAACACCAAATCAAAGAAGCTCGGGGCCCATTTACCTCCGTAGTGTCGGAGGACGAAATCAGACGATTGTTAATCAGATACAACCAGCACTTCGCTTCAAAGGTTAGTGCTGAGGAGTGAAACTTCTCACCATATTACATCCTGACCACCTCTTTCCTAGGTACACAGATCGTATCAAAGAATTGCTCCCACTTTGCGTCTGTTGGGTTACAGTCGTACTCATAATAGTCATCATAATCAGGCACAGGAGGGGGCAGCCGGTACGTTTACCGTATCGCCTTAATAGAGGCATTCACCGCCTTTCGGCGCACTGTAACTATGCCATTGTCATGCTCCGGCGCATTAGCGTAAAACTCTCTCATAGCCATTACATTGCCCTCCCCTGGCTCATTAATGAAGGTCTGCAACCCCCGCCTCACCAACTCAGTGTACATGTGAGGGCAGTGCTGCTGGACCAAACCGATGCCAATACCCCTCTCCGAAATCGACTTTTTAGCTGCCTTCTCCGCAAAGCGGTCCTGAGCATTGGCTGAGACAAATTTGTTACTGTCAAAGGGGCATACAAGGTCTTCCCCTTGTGTCCTGGATGAGGCGGCTTGGCTGCTAGAGGATGGACCTGTGGTTTGGAATTTTCGAGACGGGGTCATGATACCTGAAAAATGGGAACACATCAGTACAACCCAACACAAAAGTGTGACCCACTGCAGTTACTCAGACTTCACACGCATAAGTGGTCACAACTACCTAATTACTTTTATTGAGGCTTTTCCACAAATACCTTGTGGGCATTAGGCACTCACAATCCCTTCCAAGCAAAATTATAACATCAACCCACCACACAATCTCCCCAAAATTACAAATTAAATGGAACAACACCCCACCAAAATCACCACCCACAAACACCACAATATATATTACCAATTTTACTACACAAAAACAAAGAAAAACTACTACAAAAAGGCATTCTAACACATATAAAATTCTGAAAAATAAAAACACAAAGGAAAAAATAAACTAGGGACTCATACATGTGGTGTTAGAAGGAAGGGAGTAGAGAAAAAAGGTATAGAGGAATGTGGGTGAGCCTTGGGTAAAATAGCAACAGGTGGAAATTTGTTGAAGAGGGGAGTGGGAGGGTAAGGGGATCGTTATTGAAGGGGAAGGGGAGGGTTTTGTTTTTCTAATGTTTTTAGAATTTGGGCCTTGGGGTTATCCGATAGGGTAATAAGAAGGGGGAGTTGGAGTGGGACTAAAGAGGGTGGGGGTTATTAGATGGGGGAGGGGTAATTTAGACTAAAGAAAAAAAAGAAATTAACAACAAAAAAATTAAAATAAACCAACCCATCAAATTTTAGGGCGAGACTAGCGCGGTCATAGCACGACCATGCTAGCCCAGCAGAATGTTACCAATTTAGTGTGGCCACTAGCGCGACCGCTCTTGTAGTGCGGCCACTAGCGCAGGCGTGCTAAATTTTTTGAGTCTAGGAAGAATTTCACTCAATTAGCACGGTTAGTAGCGTGGGCGCGCTCCTGGGCGATTGTTTTTTATGTTTTTCACCTGTTCTTACCATTGTCGATAGCCTTATCGCCCGCCCATTATCACCTGCATTGGTTAGCATGTTGTAAAACTCATAATTAACAACTACAACTATCGTTGGGTTGCCTCCCAACCAATGCATTAGTTAATGTCGTTGCACGATAGTTACAACAATTCAATGGGCTGCCTCCCATCCAGCGCCTGATTTAACGTCGCGGCACGACGCAGATAAGCATATTTAAGGCTCGCTCAACCTCTGAGGTTCTGTCAGATTTGTCTCAGACACTTCCTTTGGCTCTTTCATGCCTATGTATAACTTCAATCTCTACCCATTGACTCTAAATGTGTGAGAGTCTTTCTCTGAGTCAATCTTCACAGCTCCTGAAGGGAATACTTCTACCACTCTAAATGGACCAGACCATCTTGACTTAAGCTTACCAAGGAATAACTGTAGTCTTGAGTTATAGATCAATATCATGTCTCCGGGTTTGAAATGTCGCTCAACAATGTTCTGGTCGTGCAACCTCTTCATTCTCTCTTTGTACAACTTTGTGCTCTCCAAAGCAAGATGTATGAACTCGCCGAGCTCATGCAATATTATGATTCTCGTTGTGCCTATGGCCTCAATATCTAAGTTCAGTTTTTTCAATGCCCACCACGCTTTATGCTCAAGTTCCACCGACAAGTGGCAGGCCTTTCTGAATACCAACTTATATGGTGACATACCAATTGGTGTTTTAAAAGCAGATCTATAAGCCCATAGTGCATCATCTAGATTTTTCACCCAATCAGTTCTTGTGGCGTTCACAGTCTTGGTTAGCACACTCTTTATCTCTCTGTTAGACACTTCAAACTACCCACTAGTCTGAGGGTGATATGGGGTAGCCACCTTGTGGCGTACATCATACTTTGCTAGCAACTTCTCGAAAGCTCTATTACAGAAGTGGGTGCCTCTATCACCGATAATCGCTCTTGATATACCAAAGCGGGCGAATATGTTCTTCTTCAAAAATCCTACCACCACTCTTGCATCATTAGTGGGCAACGCTGCAGCTTCTACCCATTTGGACACGTAATCCACGGTAACAAGTATGTACTTATTGCCAAAGGAGCTGATGAAAGGACCCATGAAGTCAATCCCCCAAACATCAAACACTTCCACCTCTTGAATCGGGTTCATGGCCATCTCGTGGTGACGGAAAATGTTCTCAGTCCGCTGACATTCATTACAGCCCTTCACCCATGGTGCTCATCTTTAAACACTATTGGCCAAAAGAATCCGGCCTCTAGCACTTTTGCAGTTGTCCTAACTCCTCCGAAATGCCCTCCATATGTTGATACATGACATGCCTGCAAAATAGAAGATTGTTATATCTCAGGGACACACCTCCGGATCATATTATCAACACATATTCAGAATAGGTAAGGTTCATCCCAATAGTACATGCATTAATCACGATAAAAAAATTTCTTTTGTACTGAGGATAGATCATAAGGAACTATGACACATGCCAGGTAGTTTGTAAAGTCTGCATACCATGGCACTTCCTCAAGATTGGTTGCGAGCAGCTGCTAGTCCAGAAAGGTTTCCAGAATATCTTCAACCTCTGCTGACTTTTCAGCTCCCTCAAGTCCTGATAAATGATCAGCGACTTGATTTTCTATGCCCTTATGGTCACGAATTTCGAGTTCAAACTCTTAAAGTAACAGCACCCAACGAATCAGGCGCGGTTTATATTCCTTCTTCTCAATTAAGTACCTGAGAGTTGCATGGTCAGTGTATACAATTATCTTAGAGCCGATCAGGTATGACCTGAATTTATCGAAAGCAAACACCACCGCCAGTATCTTCTTCTCTGTTACCGTGTAGTTCAGTTGGGCTCCACTCAGTGTTCTACTTGCGTAGTAGATTGGATACATTAGTTTGTCCATCCAATGTCCCGGCACTACCCCCACTGCGTAGTCACTAGCATCACACATGAGTTCAAATATTTGCTCCCAGTCGGGGGCAACAATGATTGGTGATGTGACCAGCCTCTTTTTTAGCTCCTCGAAGGCTACCCTGCAATCATCAGAAAACAAGAAGGGGTAATCTTTTCCTAACAACTTACAGAGAGGGTTGGCAATTTTGGAGAAGTCTCTTATGAATCTCCGGTAGAAACCGACATGCCCGAGGAAGATCCTAATTGCCTTGACTGAAGTTGGAGGGGGGAGCTTTGCTATCACATCCACTTTAGCACGATCCACCTCAATTCCCTTGCTTGACACCCGGTGCGCCAGGACTATTCCCTCTTGTACCATGAAGTGGCATTTTTCCCAATTAAGAACCAGATTAGTCTCAATACACCGTTTCAGCACACAAGTCAAATTTATCAGGCACTCATCAAAGTTCCCCACCACTGAGAAGTCATCCATGAACACCTCCATTATGTCCTCTACCATGTCAGTGAATATGGCCATCATACACCTTTGGAATGTGGCGGGTGCGTTGCGTAGGCCAAAGGGCATACTCCGAAAGGCATAAATGCCATACGGTCAAGTGAAGGAGGTCTTCTCTCTATCCTCTGGTGCAATGGAGATCTGATTGTACCTTGAGTACCCATCCAGAAAATAGAAGTGTGACCTCCCTGCCAATTTGTCTACCATCTGATCAATAAAGGGAAGTGGTAAGTGGTCTTTCCAAGTGGCTAGATTCAACTTTCTATAATCCATGCAAATTCTCCAGCCCGTAGAGATCAATTCATTATTATCATTCTTAACTACCATCATGCCACCCTTTTTAGGTACGCATTGAACTGGGCTAACCCAGCTACTGTCAGACATTGGGAAAATGATTCTCACATCTAACCACTTGATTACTTCTTTCTTCACCACTTCCTTCATATTGGGGTTCAGCCTTATTTGGTGTTCCCTGGAAGTTTTGTGTCCCTCTTCCAATAGAATTTTGTGCATACAGTAGGCGGGGTGGATCCCCTTTATGTCTACCCTGGTCCACCCAATGGCAGTCTTACACTCCTTAAGTACCTACAAGAGTTGTTGTGCCTGCACATCTAACAAACTAGATGAGATAATAACAGATAATGTGGAGTCAGGTCCAAGGAACTCATACCTGAGATGGGCGGGCAGTGGCTTCACCTCTAGCTTTGGTGGTTCTTCGATGGATGGCTTGGCTGGAGGCGTTTCTCTATTTTCTAAGTGCAAGGGTTCAAATTCAAGAGTTCTATCCCAGAACCCTCTACCCTCTAATGCCAATACCCATTCTGTCAGTTCTTCTCCATTAACCTCATCTAAATTCATCAAACATGCATTAAGGGGATCCTCAATAGTCAGCATCTCATCATCAGTCTCTACAATTACATCCACGGCATCAATAAGAGAGCAATTGGCGAATTCACTTGGTCGGCTCATAGATTTCTGTACATTGAATGTTATTTCTTCGTCGTTCAATCTCATCTTGAGCTCCCCGGTCTCATAATCAATGAGAGCTCTCCCAGTGACCAAGAACAGCCTTCCCAAAATTATGGGAATCTCTTCATCCACTTTATAGTCTAAGACCACAAACTCTGCAGGGAACACAAATTTCCCCACCTGAATCAACACATCATCCAGGATACCAAAGGGTCATTTCACAGTCCTGTCAGCCAGCTGCAACAATATAGAGGTGGGTCTAGCTCTTCCAATACCCAATCTCTTTAAATTGCCAAGGGAATAAGATTAATGCTAGCCCCTAGATTACACAGTGCCTTAGCAAAAGCAAAATTACCAATAGTGCATGGAATTGTAAAGCTCCCTGGATCAGACAGCTTTTTCGCAATTGGTCTAGTCACCACTGCACTACAGGTCTGAGTAAGAGTAACTGTGGCCAAGTCTTGGAAATCAAATTTTTAGGACATTAAGTCCTTCATCATTTTTGCATACCCAGGCATCTCTTTCAAAGCATCAATCAATGGTATGTTTACCTGGATTTGTTTCAGCATCTCAAAGAACTTCTTATATTGCTCCTCCTTTTGGTACTTAGCTAGCCTCTGAGGGAAGAGTGCAGGAGGTTTTTTCTTCCCAATCATTTAGGATTGATCTTTATTAGCTGCCACATCAACTACTGGCTCCTGAGCTATATCAACTTCTTTCTCAGTCTCAATCTGAGTGCTATCTCCTTCCTGGGCAGGCTAGACTATCACCTCTGTCAGTTTTATTGACTCATCCAGCTCAATGGGCACTGGTATGAGTGTCTCAACCTGTCTGGATTCTCGAGACCTCTCTTGATCTACATCCAAATCTCTGCCATTACGTAGACTCACCGTCATCAGCTGTTTCGGGCCTTGATCTTTTGGATTTATCTGGGAGTCTACAGGTAGTGTCCTCATGAGGACGATTGTTCAGAGACATCAAAATTTGGCCCATCTGCACTTCAATATTCTTGATCACTGAATCATGTGCATCTACTCTCTCACTAATTTTTGCATTAGACCCAATAACCTGCTGCATCATTTCCTCAAGTCTAGCAAACTCATCTTCCTGTCTTCCACCATGTTGCTGCTGAGGAGGGTGATACCCCTGCTGCTGATTCTGATTATTGTATCCATGTGTCCATGGGTAAGGTTCCATATTATTAGGAGGTCTCATACCTCCCATGTTTCCATTGTTGAACTGTGGCTGGACTAGTCTGTATGGCTGCTGCTGTTGACCCCGATTTTGACCGCCCTGTCTCTGGCCTCCATAATTGGATACATAATTCATGTCTTCAAGAGAGTGATGATGATCATGTTCTACATTCCACTGGTTACCAATTGGCTGACTAATGCAAGATGCGCACAAGTACCCACTGGTAGTATCTACTATGTGTACTTGCTGCTTCTGCCCTGACTCTTTCACCTTTTTGGTGAGTATACTCATCTATATCAATAAGGTGGCCATATTTTCAGCCATAGAGTTAGATAGATCTAAGGGCACTGAGTGAACTACTGGGGTGATAGGTGCATTCTTGGTTATCCATCTCGAATTCTATGCTATCTTGTCAAGCAGACTCTGGCTGTCTCTCCAGGTTTTGCTCAAAAATGCTCCACTAGCTGAAGCATCAACTATGTTCTTTACACTATCTGACAAACCCATATAAAATCGTTGTCCCAATATCAGATCTGGAATACTATGGTGCAGACATATGACCATCATCCCCTTGAAGTGTTCCCATGTTTCATGCAGTGTCTCCATTGGTCTCTGTTTAAAGCTCAAAATTTCATCAATTTGTTGAGCAGTCTTGTTGGGTGGGTTGAACTTGTTATGGAATTGCTTGACTAACTCATCCCAAGTTGTTATAGAGTTTATGGGGAGTGAGTTTAGCCAAGTCTGAGCAGCTCCCGTCATTGAGAATAGAAACAACAGCAATTTGATTGCTTCTTGAGTTACATTAGGCTGCCTTTGAGTTTTGCAGATTGATAGGAAATTCTTCAGGTGTTGTTAAGGATCTTCGACTTGTGACCCCGAAAATAGTCCCTTGTTCTGCAACAAGTGCAGCATGTTATTTGTGATTTGGAATGATTTAGCCTATATCTACGGGACTACAATCGATGTAGCCATATATTCAGTTGTGGGTTGTGCCCAGTCATAGAGAGCAGCCTCTGGCACAAGAGGTTACGGTGGCGCTATGGGTGTTGTTGGATGATTGTTTTTGTTATCACCCATGTTCGGTTCGAGTTGTTCAATTGTTAGTTGTTGTTTGCTTTTCTGGTTGGCCTAGTTCAAGGCCTTAAAAACTTTTTCGGGATCTGATAGAGCTTCGAGTACTTCACCAGTTCTCGTTGAGTTTCTAAGCATGCACATGTTCAACCAAGTCAACAAACGTTAAAATTTCAATGTAAAAATTGGGTATAGAGAAAACTGACTACACTAAGAATTTTTGTACTTATTTCAATTGTAATTGATAACACCGTTAATTCCCCAGCAACGGCGCCAAAATTTGATCACGCCCAACTATGCCTTATAAAAAGGACACGCGGACGTTGCAAATATAATCTGAGTATTTAGCCCATAGTCGAACCCACAAGGAATTAACCTATCAATTACTTTCGTTAGACTTACTAAATTTCACGGAATCAACTTCCCAAATGTTGTGAATAACAATTGATGGTTTTTATACTAACTATGAATGATAGTAGATAAACAGCTGAAAACTAACTATGATTAAGTTGTAAACAATTAAGAGAATGTTCTAAGGTTGTGATTTCCCCTATTGATGGAATCCCTTCCGGTTATGCTTCACATAGAATCACCAAATCACCTCTATCAATCATGAGCGCTCATCTTACCGTAAATATCTCCCGAGTAATTACGATAATTTACTATACGCTCTCTCTCGAGTTACGCTAGCTGGCTTTGTTTATTACAGATCACTTTAGATTGCACCCAAGGCTTCGTTATCCCTAATCCCGCCTTCAAACCTACAGTTATAGATCCCTTTTATACTTTGGGAGTGATGTTGTTCACAATTGACCTAACTATGCACTCTCTCTCAAGTTATGCATACTAAATAGGCACAGCTAATTGAGGATCCTGTCAATTAACTACAACAAGCACGTAGTTGAACAAATAGAGATTAAACTGGCAAACTATATTAACATAATCAAAAAACTCATCCTTTAATAGGTTCCATCAAAACCCTAGACAAAACAATTAGCTACTCATGCTAGTGTTCATCACAATAATATTCAATTTCATCACAAATCGTAAAAACAAAAGGAAGAAAGGAAGAACTCGATGTTGAAATCTCCTTCTTGCCTCTTGCCTCTCTTTTTCTTGCACTAAACTATGAAAACCTTGATAATCAATCCTTGGGCGAACTTCACCTTCTATAGTTTAAGTGAATTTACCCCCAGACTTCCAAGTTTACCCCTAAAAATTTGCATTCCGGAACTAGACTAGCACGGCCGCGCTAATGGGCGCGCTAATAGCCGCGCTAGTAGCCTAACATTCTGCCTCAACCATCTGGACTAGCGCGGTCATGCTAGTGGACGCACTAGTCCAGGCCTTTATTTCTCGATTCTTTTTCTCGTCTTCGCGCGTACTCAACTCCTAGGGGTTTTTCTTGCTTCAATGTAGCTCCAATCACATCTTTAAGTCCTCATACAAGTTCCTCATCCTACAACGTGTGAAATTCACAATTAGAGCCTATTTTTCATCATTTAACTATATTATGAAATTGAAACATAATCAAGCTGGGGCATAAACAATTGCCAAATTACATAAATCTAGCCTATTATCACATGACATAAAACGATTCCTGAAAACAAGGGAATATCCAGAGCATGCCAAAGGAGATCAAAAAAGAACTATAAGGCGGCTCGCTAGTGGTTTCTTCTTGAATGGGGAAATTATGTACAAGAGGACCCTAGATTTAAACTTGTTGAGATGCATAGATGCCATAGAAGCGGAGCAGATCATGAGCAAGGTGCATTCGGGGGTATGTGGACCTTACATGAATGGATATGTTTTGGCGAAGAAGATCCTATAGAAAGGGTATTATTGGCTTACTATGGAGCAAGATTGCTTCAGTTTTGTTCGCAAGTGTCACCAATACCAGATTCATGGTGACCTGATTCACTTACCCCATTCGGAGTTTCATCCCATGTCCTCTCCTTGGAATTTTGTTGCTTGGGGAATGGATGTTATTGGGCCAATCAAGCCAAAGGCTTCAGATGGGCATAGATTCATTTTGGTTGCAATTGATTACTTCACCAAGTGGGTGGAGGCCGTCTCAAAGCAGTCACCAAGTAAGTAGTGGTAGATTTTGTTCATTCCAACATAATCTGTCACATTGGAATCCCAAAGACCATTATCACTGATAATGTAGCCAATCTAAATAGTGATGCGATGAAGGAGGTATGCGAATAATTTAAAATCATACATCGCCATTCTACCCCTTACCAGCCAAAAGACAATGGAGCCGTTGAAGCGGCGAACAAGAACAGTAAGAAGATTCTTAGCAAGATGATCCAAGGTTCCAGGAAATGGCTTGAAAAGTTTCTTTTTGCTCTTTTGGGATACCGCACGAATGTTCGCACATCTGTTGGTGCAACTCCGTATCTGCTTGTATATGGAACTAAAGTTGTAATACCTGCTGAAGTCGAAATTCCCTCTCTCCGAATTATTGTGGAATCAGAGGTTGAAGACACTAAGTGGGTCAAGACCCGATTAGAACAACTGGTGCTGATCGATGAGAAATGGCTAGCAGTAGTGTGTTTCGGCTAGTTATACCAGCAAAGAATGGCACGCGCTTACAATAAAAAAGTGCACCCAAGGCAGTTTGAGGTAGGCCAGCTGGTTTTGAAATGCATCCTTCAGCACCAGGTAGAAGCTAAAGGAAAGTTTGCTCCGAACTGACAAGGACCCTACATCATCAAGAAAGTGCTACCAAAAGGGGCCTTGCACCTGGTAGATGAAGAAGGACGGGTACTAGACATGACTATTACCGCAGATGCAGTCAAAAGGTATTATGTCTGATATATACCCACTGCAGAATTTTCACGCATTGATTTTCTCAGATCGAAGTGACGAAGGCTGTCATCTGCTCGCTATTCCAAATAGGTGTCACTCTTCTGTTAATCCTTTTGAGCCATATTTGTCTTCCTTTTTTCTCACTTTTTGGAACTTATGTACTTGTAAAAAAAATAAAGCCAAACAATAAATCTCTGAGTCATTGAACTACATCTGACCTGATTCTAAAAAGATACGTAGCCAGCCTTACCCTAGGTTCGGTCCCATCAGAATAAAAAATCCACATTCCCAATACTCCAAAACTGGAGCAGAAGTTTGTTTTATTTCACTGTTTTTCTGTAAAAAACGGTTCCAAAAGTTGTAATTCAGTTCAAGGTTCATTTCGCCTTTTTACCTTTCAAGAACTTCTGATCGATATTTTTTTAGAATGTTTGAAGTCCACATGCTGAAGGCATTGGGTAACCTCCCTCATGCAGTATCTTAGTAAAAAAAATAAAAAAAATAAAAAGAAAAAAAAGAAAAAAGAAATAAGAGAGTCTTATCAGTAATAACACCTACGGGCACTATAAGGCGATAGTGAGCAGAGAAATGAGAGAGTCTTATTGGTAAAAACCCAGATGGGTACCATAAGGCGACGGTTAGTAGAGAAATAAGAGAGGTTAGTTAGCAAAAACCTGGAAAAGGTGCTACTAGATGAATGAGGGTCTTTAATTCTCCGGCATGAGCACAACAAAGACAATTTCAAGATGAACATTTACGCCGGATTTTGAATATTAGACAACTCAGATGGATCAGGCGTCCAGTCCAAAATGCATGTCATGATTCATTGAAGTCGGTACATGCCTCCATATAAGTCTCCCCATTCCTTTCCATGAAAGGGACACCTTTTTTTTAAGCACAGTTCTTTTTCACTTTCAATTATTATTTTGCTTTTACCCATAATTTTTCTTTGAGTCCCCCTCAAAAATCTTAATTTTCTCTCTATGCTAATAATTGAAGTTTAGAACTTATCATAATAATCAAAGTGTTAAAAGAGTTGCACGTCAAAGTTAATAGTAACTAATAATTCGCATGAGTCAGGACTATGTCAAAATAGTAGTGCCCTTGCCATTTCAAATTCTGAGTTCGCCTCTAATTTTCAGAGGGTATTTGCAAGCAAAGTTAAAAATATACGACAACATAGATAGAAGTAGATTTGGGAATTCCTTAATAAAAAAATTCAAACTGAGCTTAAAATTGACTTATTAAAAGTGGATGAACTCAAACTCGAACCCATGATTAACCAAGCTATGTGAGTTGAGTTTTAGCTCAAATCAGTCAACGTATATTTCCATGTTTGTTTGCTTCATATATACAATAGTAATTAAACATCATTGTTTAATTATGGTGGTGTCCTACTTGCATTTGACGCGGGGTTGTTTGTCCCCCCCCCCCCACATCAAAAGCGAAGCAAAGAAATGGCTGCAAAACTAGCTACGGTTTCCCGTAATATCGAGTACAATTTGGGGCATATATGGCCTTGACGAAGGCACGAATCCATATGTGATCTCATTTGATAAAGCGAACAAAGTGTCTCAAAGAAATTGAAAATTTCACCTAAGCAAGACCTTCTTCATGAGAAATTTGATAAGCACTCCGGACAAAAACTGATACCGGGTGCAAGACAGCTGAGTTTGATTTTAAAGAAAAATTGCCTTGGAGACAAGGGTGGCAGTACCATGGACATCTGGGTATGAAACAATTGGGGGCAACATTGGAAAGCCAAGGTCTCCATAAAATGATACAGAGCAGCCGAGCATCTCAGTACCACGCTGACAAATCGGTTCTTTGATAGCAGTGGTCGTGAATCAAACTACTCAGGGCATCAAGGCCACAAACCAACCACCACTTTGAAACTCACAAATTTTTCTTTGTTTGAAGCTGGAACAAAGCAGTGCAGAATGGCGATTCTAAAAGAACGAGTGTCACCAAACTCATATTTCTGGGTAGAAGTACTCTTCGCTCAGGTTGTTTTACGTAGCTTAACTCAGGTAGAATCCTTTTGCCTGGGGGATCCAACTCATATTCTCGGGTAGAAGTACTCTTCGCTCAGGTTGTTTTATGCAGCTTAACTCAGGTAGAGTCCTTTCGCCTAAGGGGATCCAGCTCATATTTTCGGGTAGAAGTACTTTTCGCTCAGGGTATTTTACGTAGCTTAACTCAGGTAGAATTTTGCCTAGGGGGATCCAGCTCATAGTTCCGGGTAGAAGTACTCTTCGCTCAGGTTTTTTATGCATCTTAACTCAGGTAGAAATGTTTTGCCTAAGGGATCCAGCTCATGATTCTGGGTAGAAGTACTCTTTCGCTCAGTTTGTTTTACGCAGTTTAACTCAAGTAGAACCATTTCGCCTATAGGGATCCAGCTCATAGTTCCAGATAGAAGTAATCTTCGCTCAGGTTGTTTAATACAATTTAACTCCGGTTGAAACTTTTTCACCTAGAGGAATTCAACACTTTATCAATAATACATGGTTCTAACACCTGATTCTATTTTCTTCCAGTAAGATAGGGTACCAACCCCTAGCTACATTTCCTTTCAGTAGCACAGGTTACCGATCCCTGGTTACACAATCATTCATTACCAAATTTTATCCCTTTTAGCTAGTTCATACTACTCTTTCTGTCTGCCTTTTCAATAAATTAGATAATTTAAAGATTTCTATAATAACTCACAAAATTTTCCTAGTGCCAGACTAGGGCAGAAAAATTTTGTTCGTTTTTGTTTGTCTTTAATGGCTTTGCAGGCTCTGCCGTATAGCACAAGTGATAATTAAAGCTTGCAGTTTCAGTTTCTTATCAGAAGAAAGAAGTGCTTCGATCACAAGATAGTCGGAGTTAGCTTTGATAATGTGTCAGCAACCTAGTTTCCCAAGATTCATCTTCTCAAATTCTGATCCAGAAAGCAAGCAATCGAGATTGAGTCATAATCTTTTCTTCAAAAGAATTAAGATCCAATCTAATGTCAACACAAGCGAGCATGTCAAGAATCAAGATTTGGCTCCAGAAGACACATAGATAAGAATTTTGTACTCTTAGTTTGAAGACATATGTAGTGCTCTCCAATTTTTATTTTGATGTATGAAGCAAGTAACATTAACAGTAAGAGTAACAACAACAGCAGCAGCAACAGTCTTAACTCCAGTGTCTGGTAGTCCCAGCTACCAAATTTTCTCAGAACTACACCGACCTGATTCCTTTATAGCCAAGGATATGTAGGCAACCTCGGAAGCATGGTTCGGTCACCTTTTTCAAAAATTCTTTCATTAGAGTCATAGGTGAGCAAAAGTTAGTCATGGCATTCACTATCTTTGCACGAAAACTCTTCATGTCCTCGAGCAAAGAGAGGCAGCTGTAAATGCCTAATTTTTATTCTTTCTTTTACATTATAGTTTTGAATAATTATTTTTTGTGTGTTTGTAGATTTTACAATTAGACTTTTAGTTTAATTAAATTGGCCCAAAATTAGATAAAATCGGCGGCCTAAACCCGGTCCAGACCTTGTGGTCTGAGAGACGTCCAAAACAACATCGTTTTGATAAATGAGGCAAGATTTAATCTTAGCCACGAATCATCACTTGATCCAACGGCCCTGATTAGTATCCCACCCTAGGTATTTAAAGCTTAGTTTGGCCAAAAAAATTCCCCATTTCCCTTATTATCTCTTCATTTTTTCTTCTTCCTCTCTCTTTCTTTCTCCTCCTAGCAGCTCCGCCAGTTGCCGCCCGCCGGAATTCTCCACCGGTGGCGACCAAAGTCCAAAGCCCATAAAACCTACACCAATCTCTTCCTCTATTTACCCTCTCTCCTATTCTGAGCCCCAAATCCTCAAAACCCTCTAAATTCCGTGAAATCAAAACCCTAGCTAGCCGCCTCTTACTTCCCTCTTCGATTTCACGGAAAATCCGACCACCCCACCATACAAACTTCACATAAACATGTAGATCTCCACGAAATCTACACTTTACCTCTAGTTTTACCCCAAAAATCCACACCGCCGTCAGCCAAGCACCTCCACTGCCACGACCACCACCGACCTCCGTCACTGCCATTTCATGGCCTCTTGTTGCTCTCTTCACACTAGCCTCAAGCAAGTATTTGCTGTCGATTTTCATCGAAACTAACCTCCAATTCTTCGAAGTCATGGTTTCGATGAAAATCAATAATAGAAGCTTGCTCGAAGCCGTACCACCGTCTCGCCATGTCTCACTGCCCAATCGTCGCTACACCACCACTTTTCGAACACTCAAATTTGGTAAAACTCAAACCTTAATGCTTTCCTCCATTTTTTGAATTTTCTGTTTCTTTGTCATTTTATCGTAGTTTTTTTTGTAGTGTAAATGTTGTTAGCGATCGTTTTGGTTAACTCTCAATACAATTTCTGATTTTTCATTTCTGTTTTAATTTAATTGATTATTCTGGTTTACCTCACAATTGATAGGATTTTTGCTTTGCGTTAGTCGTTTGAGTTTTGGTGTTATGTGTAGCGTTTCTGATTTCATTTTTTGTTTAGGTTGCAAGTTTCATTAATGTCTTCACTGATCAATGCATCATTTAGTAAATCTTAGTCATTAGGTTTTGAGTTTCTCTTAGTTGATTATTAGTTCAATTGTTGAGTCTAGTTATGTGTTCTTTCTATCTTGGTTTGATTTGAATCACATGGTTGGTATTGATTTTTGTTAAAAAGTTGAAGAGTGGATGAGTAATCATGTATTAGGCTACACTAGCAACTTGTTTTTAGTGTTAGAGTGGCTGAAATACTTTCTTTTTTTCCATGCTTCGGCCACAGTTGTTGAAGGACTGTCTATTCCTCTTTTGGACAGTCCTTAAACAAACTTTTAGCATACAAAAGTGAGTCTTTTGAGCAGTTTTGTTTTGGTGAACAAAAGTCAGTCCTTTTGGACAAACTTTTGGTGAACCAAAAGCTGTCCAAAAGTGATTTTCTTTGTTTACTTAAGGGTTGTTCCTTTCACATTTTAAGGAGACACTTAGCCATCATCTTTTATACTCTAAAAAAGACATATTTCTTTGAGAAAAATTAGCAGCTTAATACATATAGAAAGCTGAAATTTCAGAACTTGGTGATTTTCTTAGAGTGAACCCTTTTTGAGAAATAGAAAAATCCCTTAAGCAATTTGTGAAGTTGGTTATCTACTAGTTTCAAGAATCTTTATTGGTTCTTCTGGGTTGTTTTAGCACTGGGGTGCTGATGTCTTTATTGTTGTTTTTGCTGCTATTCTTGCTGATCCTACTGCTGTACTTTTATTATTCTGCGACTCAAGTAACCTTTTAACCTTATGTTGCAGATATTTTCACATTAACAAGAAAGTTTGAACTCATCTTGACTAGTGGGGGCATATCCATCTAGATAAATGAATTCTAGATAGTTTTCTTGATTATTTAAGTATATCATGTTGGATTCATATATAAACATTAATCTTTGAATGTTCGAATAGTGTTTATTCAAGTGTAGCTGGACTTTATTATCTAATATAGTTTCAATGCATTTAAAATGAGATGTTTCAAGAAGGTTGTAATGTGTTTAAGGACTATTTTTGTACCTTGCGTAATTCTGGCCAGTTTATGTTAGGCTATTCTTCAAAGAAAAGAAAAAAAGAGTCATGCCTGAAAGCTTTAGTTTATTGTGATAAATTTTAGATTCTACATGCGTTCATAGATTATTGTGATATATTTTAGATTCTACATGTGACCATTTTTGTAAAGACCTTTATTTTTTTAGAAAATGGTTAAGTCATTAAACAAGTGATTGAGGTTGCAAATAAATTGAATGTTTTGGTTTTAGAGTAAAATGGACCAAATGTGTAATTTAGCCCAAGTGGGCTTCATATGCTAATATGCAGCTGATGGTCATTGGTTTCTTTTTTTCAACTTGTCTCATTCCAGAAGCTCAATAATGGGCCAAAGTTGGTTCTTCCCAGCAAGCCCAATACCTTTTAAAAGTTTTATTTAGCCATTTTTTTTTTAAGTCACTACTGGCCTATTTCTACTTGAGTTATTGTTGGCCAATTTCATTTTAGTAATGTACTAGACTAATTTTTATAAACAAAGCGGGTCCAATCGATTAAAAGCTATGTTTACTTAAATAGATTAATTAAAAGTGGTACTTTTTCTTAGTAATAGCAATTTAATAATTTAATCGCCTCTTAATTAATTAATTTAAACGCTTGGCAAATAGAAGGTGCGCGTTAACTTCACGGACTCGCTTGCGTAACGTGATGCTTCACATTTAATAAGTCAATTCATCAAGTTCATATCATATTCAATAGTTTTAATTAATTTATAAATCTTTTGTCATAATCGAGGATTCTCTTGCATAGCGTGGTAGTGACATTTAATAAATTTTTAAAAAAGGTTAATTTTTCCTCAAAGCACAATTGTAGTAATTTTTTCAAAAGTAAATAACGTGCTAATAATCGTTTGTCATGACTGTAGATTCGCTTGCGTACCGCTGTTATGACTAAATAATAAATTTCACTGATCACTTATTCGCTTGCGTAGTGTGGTTATGAGTCTCATTCTTCAAAATATTCTTTAATTTTTCTAATAATAAAGAGATAAAAGCGGATATGTAAAATATAAAAATCGTATAAATTACAGTTTGTCCAAAATTAGTTTAAGCCAAGTTTTAAGTCAATAAAGTGACCGTGCTAGAACCACGGAATTCGGGGAATGCCTTATACCTTTTCCCCGGTCAACAGAATTACTTACCCGAACTCTATTTTCGCGGACCGATAAAAATAGAGTCAACTTTCCTTTGACTTGGGATTCAAATAAAAGGTGACTTGGAACACTGAAAATTAATTCCAAATGGCGACTCTGAACAATAAAATAATCTCTATTTAAAAATTATCACTTTAATTAGAAAAACTCATTAACCAATAACAATTCATAGAAACATATATATCTTTTGGAGGGATAAAAAGGGAGTGTAACACTCCTTACGGCCAACAAAGGGCAGCAAAAAAGAACAAAAAGGGCAGTATTTTGATGTTCCCACCAACCCAAAATAATTGTTGAACATTCACCTCATCTCTCACATTTGGTATCCCACCAATAAAGGTTGTATTCAGTGGCAGATCCAAGATTTAAAATTTATGAGTTTAGCATTTAAGGTTTTTAATATTGAACTAATTATATTTTTAAAGTTATGTGTTCGAATCTACTATTTATTGCAATTTTATTTGATTTTACATATAAATTTATGTTTCGCATCAAAAGTACTGGGTTCAGTTGAACCCGGTACTAGTATATTGCATCCACCTATGGTTGTATAACCAGAAGTCTCGAATTCGAGCCCGAAATATGTAGCCGTTTTTGTTAGGAAGTGTTAAGACTCCCTAATATAAAACTTCTCGACGTGAATTTAATCAGGTCCTAATACGAGTATCACGATGTTACACCCCACGTTTTCGTACGTTTAAGTTTCGTCGTAAGTTAATCAACGTATGTTTGGGAATGAGATTTATTTTTGGATTATAAGCATCATGCTATTTTAAACAAGTGATAAATAATTCGTGAAGGTAAGAGGGTAAGTCAATCGAAGAAAATGAGTTTCATCGAAGTTTGACAATTTGGGATAAAATACGGTCCGAGCTAGATACCCGATATTTATGGACTAGTACCATACAAGGTACCACATGATTATGATATTGAGGTGTATAAGATATGATAAAGGTGAGTAATATTTTAAATAATTTGAGATAATTTTTAATTATGTGGATAATTGGATAATTATAAATTTTTAAGTGGGAGATTAACTTATAAATTAAATTTGTGAACAATTATCTAAGAAAGATTTGGATAAATATTAGGGGGACAACACTTCCACGTGGGATGTCAAAATCATGGCAGCAAATTGACATTTAATCAAGTGATTAAGTAGGTGGTGGCATAAATGAACCAAACTTGAATATTGGACTCATTTTGCTGGACCAACTATAGGGAATAAGTATATTTTTCCAATCTTGAGAGTCGGATGCGTGAGCTATGCATCAAAAAGCACTCCAAAAATTAATGGTTCTTCCAAGCCAAAATATGATATCTTGTAAACAAGACCAAATCCAGTAGTGACCAAGAACGCAAGACATGGAAACGTGAAATTGCTTCGGAAAATTCATACAAGATCCGATTATGCGAAAGATACAATTCTAAGGAAGCACGGTATAATCTTTCTCAAGAATATCATACGGATTTTTTTCTATTTCAATCCGCCGTTACGTGTTGTCGCTTGACGTTTGTTAGAGGGATTTTCAAGATAATCGACTCAGGTATGTTAAGGCTATTTCATCTTTTCTTTTGGCATGATCCGTACGATACAAACGAAACGAGCAAATGCACAACTTTCATAAATGACTCTATTCATAGAAGTATTAGAAGTGCCTATGTTTTTGAATTCTCATCTTATTATTTTATCATTGTTAATGGGTCTCAGAAAATATGTAAATGATAAAGTTTATTTCATGATATTAATCAACGGCATAGTGGCCTTATGACACTCCGAAAGATTTTATAGACGTACTTATCATACATTGCATTCATTTACATTGAACCATGACAAGATGGCGTTATATACGCTTATATATATATATATATATATATATATATATATATATATATATATGTATGTATGTGTGTGTGTGTGTGTGTGAAAAGATTACGGCATTATATACGTACCACCACCTGATCAGCTGGTATACGTTGATGATTTGCCCACAGTAGCTAAGATGATATGATGGGATGACCTCAGAGGCTTGATGATGCTATAAACACATATACACATGCATGATGTGAGCACGTGATTTTTACCCCGAGTAAAAGAATTCCAAAATCAAAATAAATAACTTTTGGTTACAATATTTCCAACTCGTGTGAAATACCAGTGTTGGCTAATTGGATGAATGAAGATAAAAAGGGAATTAATTAGGAAA
>MU775532.1:29259-58088 GCA_026770625.1 Nicotiana glauca | reverse complement strand
TTGGTTTTGACTCATCAAAAGATGATACCAACAATTACTACCAAAAAAAATACTTAAATACTTCAATACAAAATGGCCTTCTGCCGTACATATTTATTGTCAAGTTCATTATTTCTTATGTATATTAGTGTGACCATATATATAATAGACTAAGTTAAAATTGATCTTTTATTGCACATATGTTGATTTTGAAAAAAAAAATATGCCCCTCATGCCTGAAAACTTAGATCCGCTGAATAGCTTATGTACGTACGGTATATAGAAATTTTGACAATAACGTCATATATGTGGAACTTATGATACTGGTCAATTGCTTCTAAGTATGTGTTTATCCCTGAATTCAACTTTTGTCTTATAAAACTAAAGAATATCCTTCTAAATTTGTGTGAAAATAATTTTCAGTATGTTTATGTTTTAGAGTTATAATAAATAAACCACAAGTACAAACATCCTAAATATTGGACTATTTACCATAATATATATTTTTTTTATGTGAATAACTATATGTTGCACTTTCAAAAGAGATATCAATGTCGACAACAAGAGTTTTGGTTATGGCAGAATAACCAAAGTATTATAAGGAAACATATACAAAAAACATGTCTATAAAGAAGTGTTCGGTAAGATACCATTGCATTCGATATCTTTAAACTATAATACATAATTATCTACTTAACATGACTAAAATTTATCATTTATGTAAGTTTTGATGATGTCCCTTCATTTTGAATTTACGTATTATGCTATTGTACTAATATTTTTCGGCATTTAGATGATTGTTGTAGTAATGTATATAAAATTTCTATCATTAATTAAATTATATTATTCCTTCATCTAAATAAATATTTGAACCATTATGAATTATGAGCCATTACTAATGTGCAACGTACGTTTATAGATACTAGTATATATATATATATATATCGTTCGTCTTTTTTACCCTTTAATAATAGAGATCATATTGGATAAAATAGTCATTTAGTTATTTTGTAATATTTAAGACTTTGAAAAAGAATAAAAAAAATTTTATTTTATCTTTCCTTATTTAAATTAAAGTCTTATATTTATGACTTCAAAATCGCTTTGCAGTTTAAAATCTATAAGTCCTTTCCTTAATTATTGTAGAAACTTGCATTAAACAGGTTTTTTTGAACTTTCATACGCCATATCTTATGCGTTTTGAACAAGAAATTTAATTATTAAAATATTATAATTTTTGAACTTTTGTATATCTTATGTTGTTTGAACAAGAAAATTTAGTTATTAAAATATTTATAATTGATATCATGAATGAGTAAAACCCAAAAAAAAGTAAGGAAAAAATTAACTGAAAGCTGGAGCAATATACTCTAGCCTTTAAATTTTATTTAGGTGCGTGGCAAGCATCAAGAGCTCCATTGATATTAGCAAGCAAATTTTAATTGGTCTTAAAGTCCTAAAAAGTATTATTTGAGATTATTATTGAACAATATCAGATAATTTTCTTCTTTTGAATACTTACTAACGATTGAAAAAAAAATCAATTTTTAGATAATTAGGTCTTTGAAATCAACAAAATTCTATCTATTAGATTTTTTCTTATTTGAATTGTATATCAAATATAATATATAAGATTTTAAAATTAATTAATATAAATTATGTTCTTATTTGAACTATGTAGCATAAATATATATTTTGTACAATCCTTTGCACTGAGTTGACAGTGCTTTGACGAATCATACTCAAATTGAATACCCGACGAACATAATACTTCCATCTTTCATATTTTCTATCCATTTCGTAGATGTTTATGATTTTTTCCTAAAATAAAAATCTTTTTAAATATTTTTGGGTAAATGTGAAGAACAAAACAAAATTATAGATGTAGGTAAATACATTGGAAAACATTTCCAGTGGCACAAGAAAGAGTTGAATAAACGGATTGAGCACATGTTTAATTTTTTCTTCCCTAAACAATATTATCACTGTATATACATAAGTAAATATAGTTGCTGAAATAGACATTTTTATCGATCAATACTTCTCATATAAATTAGATTTATCTTTCAAACGACTAATTTTTCTTAAATTATTTAATTGAAAGTAATCAAATTCTTAACTTCTTCCTAGATATTAGAAAAATGACCATGAAAGATATTATAGTTATATTATATGGGTTAAATAAGGAAATTTTTTATATAAAGTGAAAATTTAATTAATGTTAAAATTCTAAATATTAGGACTTTTAAATTAACAATATTTTATTTATTAATTTTTTTCTATTTGAATTATTGTATAAATCCTAATATTTAAAACTTTAAAATTACTTTAAATTTTAACTTATTTAATTATTATTTTTGATTATGATATAACTATAACATTAGAGACAAGTATGAGTAGTAATAGTAAGATTGTTCTTATGACAAATCCATCCAAATGATAAGAGAGGTCATATATCAACATTATTCATAAATTAAGTGCGATAATATCATTTGAATTAGAATTTACTACTATTAAAAAGGGTTAATAAACTGAAAAGACAAGCATCAAACTCCAAACTTGTATGGATTTTTTTGGGGTTTAAAGTTAACTAATAGACATTTTAAATACAAATTCTATTTGAATAGTAATACTGCAATAATAATACTGCACAGTTCTCGAGTTCGAACCTTGGGTATGGAGTCGCCTTTGCTGGGAGCGCTTTACCCCCTAATGTGAAACTTTTCGGTATGAATCCGGATTAATCGGGCCCCAATATGGGTATCAGATATTGGGTGAGAAATAAAAAAAAAAATAATAGCCGAATGATTGGAGTAGATTTCCAATTTTAATTCCAAGTGATTCTCTTGGAATAAGTAAAATGTTCTTTTAAATAATAACTGATAAAATAATTTGGTTAAGGCTATGTCGACTTATCTGGGACAATATAAATAACAACAACAATTACCCAGTATAATCCCATAAGGTAGGGTCTGGGGAGGGTAATACGTACGCAGGCCTTACCCCTACCCGAAAGGGCAGAGAGGCTGTTTCCAATCGACCCTCGGCTCAGGAAAAGGAAAAGAAAACAAAAGCAAAAACAAGAGAGCATTAGTAACTCTATCAGAAATCACATAGATGATTATCTAAACATAAATCATAAACCATAAATAAAATGGCATGCAGTAGTATCGACCAGTAACTACCATGCGGGGGCACAATACAATACACAAATCATCTATAGAGAGCCCTACCAAACCCCCCAACCCCTGAAAAGAAGTGTGAAAGATACTAGGAGCCCCCTATCCGACAACCCTGATACTAGACCTCCAGACTCTCCTATCCAGGGCCAATATATCTTCCATAATTGAGTTAACCAAATAGAATGATCATTCATTGTTTTTAGGAATTTACACTATATTTTTAAAATTATTTATAAGTCAAAACACAATTTTTAATAATATTTATGTGGATTTTAAAAATCTTTTAGTCAACGCCACAAGGTACACGCGCCACGCGCGTACCATAGGACTAGTATATATTAATCGTAAAAGGCTAGCAGTAAGTATTAGTACTACTATACTTTAGATTGTTGTTGCCTAGAGCCGAGAGTTTATTGAAAATAATTTCTGTACCTTTTAATTATATGAGGAAGATGTACGTACACGTAGAGTTGGCAAAATGCTTCAAAGAAAATAGTTAACCACCCATATTATCCACTAAAAATTGGGCTTGATAATGAACTTTTTAAAAATGGGTCAAATATGAATAACGACCATATTATTCATTTAGAAAATGAATAATCAATGAGTCTAACTTTTATATTTGTAAAGCTTCAAATTGGGGGTTCCTCAAATTAGGGAGACTAAGAATTCTCCTAAAAGTGATCACATACAAAAAGTCATGAATAATATGGGTAACTCATATTATCCGTCGACCCGACCCGACCCGCCCGTTTACCACTCCAACGTACACGTTATCCTTTAATTTATTTTAGATTATAGGGGACAAATTTGACCATTTTTCGCTTTACTCTATTCTTAGTTCCCTATATAATCCCCCACCTTCCCCATTCCCCCATTAACAACCAATCTCAGCTCAGCTCTATATCCATCACTAATTCTCCATTTTTTTCACGCACTACACACACTACTACTCAAAGAAAACACCTTTCATTTTCATTTTCATTTTCATTTTTATTTTCTTCTTCTTTTCTTTTATTTTTTCACAAAGCAAAGAAAAAAAAAATTAATTATGGGTTTTCCACTAGGATACACTGAACTTTATCTTCCTAAATTACTCCTTCACGTTATTATAATTTTGGGTTTCATTAAAGAACTAATTTGCACAATATTTAAGCTTTTGGGCCTCGAGGATTTTCTGGAGCCCGAATTTTCATACCCGACCCGACCCGAATCATGTTCGGCGCCCCGGTTACACTCGGCATCGGCGGCGTTGATAAGGGAGATTTTACCGGTGGTGAAGTACTCGGAGATAGTGGAACCGCCGGAGAACTGTGCGGTGTGCCTGTACGAGTTCGAGTTGGACGATGAGATCAGACGGCTGAGAAATTGTAAGCATGTGTTTCATCGGAGCTGTGTGGACCGATGGATGGATCATGATCAGATGACGTGTCCGCTTTGTAGAGCAGTTTTTGTACCAGATGATATGATGGAGGTTTTTAATGAGAAGTTGTGGTTGGCTTCTGGAGTTTCTGATTATTATGAAGAGTATTCATCTATTACTGCTGGTTTGTAGTAGTCATAAATATTTTGTTTAAATCTTTCTGGTTTTTGTGGTTGGGATTTGATCTACATCTTTTCGACTATTTAAAATATTGCTGCGTTCGTGTCAAATTCTTCAAAAATATATTATATTTGAACGATCCAACACTCCCCCAACGACATTTCGGACTGTCGAAGCAACCTAGGATTTGATAGTGTTGTATATACCATAATGTATATACTACAAGAGAGAAAAAAAAAGTAAAAAGAAGAAAGGTTTTGTATAGCCTGCAACTTTTTTTGTAATGTGGAATGAGAATTGATAGTTTTATTTTCAAGGATTTTCTGATTATTTTTTATCTGATTGTCAGATTTTTACTTGGGCGACTAATTTGAATTTGTATCTAAGTTAATAAAGTATTGTCTCATAATTGTTAAACTTTTGCAGTAAATAACCCTTTTTTGTTTCTTTTGTGACTGATAGACCTTTTAGATCACATTTTTCAATAAATTAAAAGTCTCATAAAAAAATGCTAGACTACCGTCTAAAGATTCTACCGTAGTGTAAATTTTCCTTTTAGTTATTTCATCTTTAGATGAGGTAGTTTGATTTGATACGGAATTTTAAAATTTTTTTTTTTTTAAATTTGTGATTTTAAAAGCTTAAGGGGCAAAAACTTTGTGGAGTCATGACATTTATGTGATTATAAAAGTTTCTCATTAAGTTTAAAATGAAGAGTTTAAAATTGAATTATTTCCAATTGTAGAAATGTATCATTCTTTTTGGAACGTTCTAATAAAGAAAATGTATCATCTAAATTAAACGGAGGGTGTACAAATATTAGATCACAATTTAATATTATGTGAGCAAACTGAAATTATATGAACAACCGTTAGATTCGAGTCTAGCATTATCCGGAAAGGATAATTTTCTAAGAATTTTATTGGAAATTTTGCCTCATATGGCAAAGGTATACACCCTATTTATTATAAATTAAAATTATTTTAAAATATTATTTTTTATAGTTGCCTTTTATATTTTATAGCAAAATAAGTATTTATGGTATATACTATTATTGAGGCATGGAATACGCTATTTATATTTTTCCTCTCTCTTAGATAGCTGGACATGCCTATTTTTAAGGTGATTGTTGTTACTGTATTTATGAATATATGGCACGAATACATGTGAATACATGCGCATACAGCTGGACTGCCCTGATTTTAAGCGCTTTTTGCTGTTGTATTCATGAATACATGGCGCGAGGTAAGAACAGAAAGAAACAAGATAGAAGGGGACGTCTGCAGGACTACCTCGGATCTCCGCTGGACTGAAGGGAGAAACCTCTAACTATGGTCTGTATGCTCCAGTATCGGGATCTGCACAAAAGAGTGCGGAGCGTAGTATTAGTACAACCGACCCCATGTACTTAGTAAGTGTTGAGCCTAACCTCGACGAAGTAGTGACGAAGCTAGGACACAACAAACAACATAACCTGCAGTTAAACAATATCCAACAGAGTAACAATAATAGAAGCTAATTAAAAAGTAACGGGGATGGGTAACATGCTATAGGGGATACCAACATAAGGGAACACAGTAATAGCAGAAAGAAACAATTAAGTCACTTGAACCAATAGCAACAAGAAATCATATCAACAGACAACGAATGCACGACATCAGCCTCCGTGCTTTTACTCTCAGTCCTCACCATGCAATCAATAATGAAAATGTGCTCAACATCACCCTTCGAGCTTTATCACTCATCCTCACCATATAATTATTAGAAATGTGCACGGCATCACCCTTCGTGCTTTATCTCTCTTTCTCACCATATGCATCAATATCAATGTAAACTCTAGAGCAATGTGCCTCATATCGCCACAAGTATAGCAAGACTTTGGCTGCTGAGACTTCTGAACCTGAAACTGACCCTGACTGCCTGAATAACCACCCTGAAAACTCTGAAGCGGAGGTTCACTGATAGGAGATGATGGTGCACATTAGGGCAACTGATCAGAATACTGCATATGAGAACCACTGCCTTCCGGAGAACCGTGAGAAGCCTGAAGGGCTGACTAAAACGGCCTAGGAGGATGGCCTCTACCAAAAGAATCTCTACCTACGGACGAGGTACAACTAAATATGCCAGAATGTCGAGGTCTCTTATCAGACCCCTGAATGCTCCCCTGAGCTAGAACCATCTCAACCCGCCTGGCCACATTGGCCTCATCTTGGAAAGAAATCTCGTTACCTGTCTCCTTAGCCATCTGCAATCTAATAGGCTGAGCGAGTCCCTCAATAAACCTCATCACCCTCTCTCTTGATGGGGAGTATCAAAAGAACATGACGAGCCAAATCAATAAACCTCGACTCGTACTGGGTGACCATCATAGAACCCTGCTGGAGACGCTCGAACCGCCTGCGGTACACCTCTCTATAAGTGATGGGAAGGAACTTCTCGAGAAATGGCTACGAGAACTGGTCCCAAGTGAGAGATGATGATCCAGCTGGTTTGACCAAACAATAATCTCTCCACCATTTCATGGCGAAACCTGAGAGACGGAAAATAGCAAAGTCGACCCCATTGGTCTCCACTATCCCCATGTTCCGAAGAACCTCATGACAGTTGTCCAAATAATCCTGGGAATCCTCTGAAGATTTACCACCATAGGTAGTAATGAAGAGCTTGGTGAACCTGTCCAATCTCCACAAAGCATATGAAGACATAGTTGATCCATCACCGATCTAAGCTACAACACCCGGTCGAACCCCAACTGGCTGATCTGCTGGAGTTTGATATTGGGGAGCCATCTGCTCCGGAGTGCGAGTGGCGGGAGTCTGTGCTTCTCCCCAGCATGAGAGACGCTGGTTCTACAGGAAGTATGCCTGCCTGAGTGACACTCTATATAAGGCCCACTAGACAGACCAGAGCATCCTAGAGTACTGGGGGTAGCGATGAACTCCTCTGGGAACTAAGCTGGGCCCACTAGAACTGTCTGGGCCGGAACCTCATCATCAAACTCTACTAGAGACTCCGCCGCTAGTGCTGCTACTTTGGGCTGAGCTCTGCCCCTGTCTCGGCCTCTAGCACAACCTCGTCCTCGTCCTCTATACCTCGTAGGAGTTGCCGCTGGGGGCTCGGGCTGCAGATCATCTGATGAAGCGGTACGTGTTCTCGCCATCTGCGAAAGAACAAAATAGAAGTTCAATTAGTATTAAGAAACCATGCACGATAGAGATGAATAGAAGTGAAATTGTTCCTAACTCTGTAGCCTCTGAGGGATAAGCACAAGCGTCTCCGTACCGATCACTCAGACTCTACTAACCTTGTCCATGAATTGTGAGACCTAAGAAACCTAGAGCTCTGATACCTGTCACGACCCGAATTTTCCACCGCTAGGATCGTGATGGCCCCTAACATTGAACCTGTTAGTCAAGCCAACATTACTGATTCTTTTACCTTATTACCTTTATCTTTAACAGTTTACCAAGTTAATGCAAGTAAACAACGGAAATAGAAATACGGAAGAACTGAATTTAACAGTTTAACTTATACCAATATGAAATCCTTAATAATACTTCACCCAGAATTGATGTCACAATTTCACAGACTATCTACGAGTACTACAAATAGTGGCTGAACAAAGAAAATACATGTCTGTCTCTGAATAGGTAAGAACAGAAAGAAACAAGATAGAAGGGGACACCAAGGCATGCGTACGCCTGCATGACTACCTCAGGCCTCCGCTAGACTAAAGGCAGCAACCTCTAACTAGGGTCCGTATGCCCCAGTACTAGGATCTGCACAAAAGAGTGCAGAGTGTAGTATCAGTACAACCGACCCCATGAGTAAGTGTAGAGTCTAACCTCGGCAAAGTAGTGATAAGGCTAGGACACAACAAACAACATAACCTGCAGTTAAACAATATCCAACAGAGTAACAGTAATTGAAGCTAATCAGAAAGTAACGGGGAGGGGTAACATGCTATAGGGGATACCAACATAAGAGAACACAGTAATGGCGGAAAGAAACAATTAAGGCATTTTAACCAATCGCAACAAGAAATCATATCAATAGACAATGAATGCACGACATCACTCTTCGTGCTTTTACTCTCAATCCCCACCATGCAATCAATAATGAAAATATGCACGGCATCACCCTTCGTGCTTTATCACTCATCCTCACCATAGAATATTAGAAATGTGCACGACATCACCCTTCGTGCTTTATCTATCTTTCTCACTATATGCATCAATATCAATATAAAAGTGAACGGCATCACCCTTCGTGCTTTATCACTCTTTCTTCACAATATGCATAAGTATGAATGTGCACGACATCACCCTTCGTGCTTTATCACTCTTTCCTTACCCAAACAGTGGTAACAGCAATATTCCGATAAGGGAATCAAAAATAAGAAAAAATACATCTCGACAAGGGAATCATCAATAAGAATTAAATACGTCACGGCAAGCGATTCAGCTATAACCAATCTTGTTCCAACAATTAACTTCACAAATGAACCTCAACTGGAGCCAATGCTCAACAATAGGCAAATACCAAGAAAATGATCATAAGTCTTACTCAACAAGATATTCAACAATTTAGGAACAAAACCCGATTACCCATTCACCCCCAAGACCGAATATGCAATTGGTTTTGGAATCCGGCCTCAATTAGGTCTAAATTCCCAAATTTCAAAATTCTCAATTTTCACCCAAAAACACCCAAATTCCCATGAAAATCCCTAGATTTTGTGATGAAATCTTGTAAAAAGATGATGTAGATTGAAAGAAATAAGTTAAAAGTTGTTTACCTATGATTTGGGGAAGAACCTTTCTTTGGAAATTCGCCCAAGAGAGCTTAGGGTTTGAAAAAGTTTGAAAAATGAAGAAAATCCCGTCTAAGTTAGAATTTACCCAGATGCAGCTATCGCATTTGCGATGACAGGTTCGCAAATATGAACTCTCAAATGCGGCCCAGGCTTCGCAAATGCGAAGGTAGGCCTATCATATTCACTTCGCAAATGCGAACCATCATCCACAATTGCGATTACTGTTGGAGTCGCATTTGCGACATAGAGCTTCGCAAATGCAAAGGTCCCCCTGCCCAGCCCATCTTCACAATTTTGATGGTTCTTTGCAATTGTGGGCTTGTATTTGCGAGCTAGGCTTCGCAATTGCGAAGCCTGCATACCTGCAACACACCGGCTTTTGATCCTAATTTCAAAACACTCTATGGCCAATCCAGAACTCACCCGAGCCCTCGGTGATCCAAACTAAACATGCACGCAAGTCCAAAAATATCATACGGACTTGCTCGTGCATCCAAATTATCAAAATAATATCAACAACTATGAATTTAGCCTCAAAATAAATGAAATTGTCAAGAATACCTAAAGTTACCATTTTCACAACCGAGGGTCCAATTTATATCAATTCAAGTCCAATTCCTACCAAACTTCACAGATTCGACTTAAACATTATTTCAAACTTGTACCGGACTCCGGAACCAATATACGGGCCCAGTACCATCACATTCAAGCATTATTCAATTTCTAAAATTTCATATATTTTTAGTTAAATAATTTTCTTCAAAAATTCATTTCTAGGGCTAGGACCTCGGAATTCAATTCCGGATTTACGTCCAAGTCCCATATTTTGCTACGGACCCCCCGAGACAGTCAAATCACGGGTCCGGATCCGTTTACCCAAAATGTTAACCGAAATCGACTTAATTAAATTTTAAAGGCAAAAATTTAGCATTTTCTCAATTATCACATATAGGCTTTCTGGAAGCACGCCCGGACTATGCACGCAAATCAAGGAGAAGGAAAATGAGGTCTTGAAGGCCTCGAAACCCCGGATTGGGTTCTAAAACATGAGATGACCTTTTGGGTCATCAAACGTATTTTATTGAACTATATGATACTTATGTGTTTTAGAAAGAATTTCTATAAATTGGGATGAATGCCATATTTGGGCCTTGTGCAAGAGAGATTTGGACTCTTAGGGGCCTTTTCTTATTATCCTTTCACTTTTTTTGATTGAAAATCTATACTTAGTCATGTTATACTTGTTGATTTCATAACTCACTCTTTATTACTCTATTTCGATGCACATAAATGTTATTTTGGGCTGAGTATCCTATTTTCTTTTACTGAGAGCCCGAGTGGCTTGAGATGTGTTTAACTGAGAGAGGCCGAGGACCTAAATTGTGAGGATATTTATGGGATCAGGTTGCACGCTGCATCATGTCGTTACTGATTCATGATTGAGTGAGACCGAGTACCTGATTATGAGATATTGAGACTATGGCGCGTGATTTATCCGTGCGGATTCTGATATTGATGTTATAGCACGTGAGTTGTCCATGAGTCGCGTGAGTTATTCGTGCAAATTATAGCGCTTGGATTGTATGATCCCCTCTGAAGTCTGCACACCCCCAGTAAGCGCGGGTACCTTGAGTGAGTCATATGATGTTTTGCCCGAGGGCCTTTCTTGATTCATGTTGTGCCCGAGGTGCTATTTACGAGCGATTGTGAGGTAATTCCTGAGGGGCTGTATATGAGTGACTGTGAGGTTTACCCGAGGGTCTGTTTATGATTCATGTTTGCCCGAGGAGTTGTTCATGAGTGATGTTTGTCTGAGGGTTTATTTATGATTTATGTTGCCCGAGGGGCTGTATACGAGTGACATCTATTTCCTTGTTCAGCCACTATTTATAGTACTCGTAGATAGTCCATAAAATTATGACACCAGTTATGGGTGAAGTATTATTATGGATTTCGTATTGGTATCAGCTAAACTCTTAAAATTTTGTTCTTCCGCATTTCTTTTTCCGTTGTTTACTTGCATTAACTTGGCAAGTAACATTGTCTTACTTAGCGGGTTCAATGTTAGGCGCCATCACGATCCTGACGGTGAAAAATTTTGGTCGTGACAATACGCAACTTATGGTTGCTATGGGACGGACCAAGTCACAATACCCAACGGTGCACGCTCATACGCCCTTCACCTAGCATGTGCGTCACCTCAAAATAGTAAAACCATGTGAAATACAGGGTTTCATACCCTCAGGACTAGATTTACAATCATTACTTACCTCAAACTGGTCAAATTCCTACTCCGCGATGCTCTTGCACCTCGACTCGGCCTCCAATAGCTCCAAATCTATTCACAACCAGAACATTACCATCAATATATGCTAATGGAATAAATTCCACAAGAAAACTATCAAATTAGGCACAAATCCTGAAATTCTCTCAAACCCCGCCCCCGAGTCCATGTCTTAGAATCCGATAAAAATCACAAAACTAGAAAGCTCTTTCACTCACAAGCCCATACATATAAGATTTACAAAAATCTGATTCTATTTGACCCCTCAAATCCCCAAATAAAACTCTCTAATTCCCAAGCCCTAATCCCTTCACTTTCATCCCTAATTTCTACTAATTACATGCTTAAACAACTGAAAATTACCATAATCAAGAGTATTAGGGCTCAAATTACTTACCTCAATGAAAACCACCTTGAATCTCTCTTCAAATTGCTCCCAAAAGCTCCAAAACCATATATAAATGGTGAAGAATAACCCAAAATTCACGAATGGTTTAATTTAATACTCTCTGCCCAGCAAAACCGCATCTGCGGTCATAATACCCATTTCTGCAATGCCGCACCTGCAAAAAAATCATCGCGGATTCCACTTATTCCTCAAATTTCTCAAAATCCGCATATGCGGCCAAACCAATACTTGCACCTGCACATCTAGCTCAGACCACTCATGCCCGCATCTGCGGGTGGCTTTCCTCTTCTGCGAAACTTGGACTTGTGATTTCCCTTCCGCAGGTGCGGAAACACCAGCAGAATCACACTATTAGTCTTTATCGACTCTCAAACACCAAAACCAATCTGTCAATTATGTGAATCACACCTGAGGCTCTCAGTACATCAACCAATAATACCAACAAGTCACATATCAACATACAAACTTAGTGAAATCTTCGGAACACTCAAAACAATATCAAAATACCAAATACCCTCTGATTCAAACCTAAGAACTTCTAAACTTTCAAATTTCGCAAACAATGTTGAAACCTACCAAACCTTGTCCAATTGACCTCAAATTTTTCACACACGTCACAAATGATATCACGAACCCACACCAACTTTTAAAATTTCATTCCGACCCCGATATCAAAATTTCTATTACCGACCGAAATCACCAAATTTTCAATTTCGCTAATTCAAGCCTAATTCTACAACGGACCTCCAAATCACATTCAGGACGCGCTCCCAAGTCCAAAATCACCTAACAAAGCTAAGCAAATCATAAAAATACAAATCTGAGATCAAATACTAAAAGGATAAAACTTTCAAATTTAAAGTTTCAAGTTGAGAATCATTCTTCCATATCTGTTCCGATTAACCTGAAAACTAAAACCGATGATTTACATAAGTGATACTACATCATACGGAGCTAGTCATGCCCGAGAACTAGTGAGCGAAGTGCAAGTGCTCAAAATGACCGGTCGGGTCGTTACAGTATAGTTTTCCTGTATAGTTTGTATATCAGTAGATATTCCTAGCGGCCTCGTCAGCCTGCATTTATATATATACACATGAGCTTTTGGGTATGTTTACCCCTCATATGAGAGAGAGAATATTTTTAGATAATTCAGAATATAGCCTCACCGGCCTAAGTTGAGGGTTATCCTCTAGAGTTCACAGTTACAGAGTGGTACGCTCAGGCCAAACATGGCACCGGGTACCGGCCATGCCTCTTCAGGTTCGGGGCGTGATAGATAATTTTTGGAATTAATCCAAATAGCGTGATTAATATAAACCTTTTAAGATGCAAGTTGAAAAGTGTCTCATTAATAACATGGTAATTTTGTCTTTTCAACTCATGCTTATCAACTAATCTTTTCAAAACCCATGCTTATCAACTAATCTTTTCAAAACATATGCTTATCAACAAAGACAATATCTGAATATGCCTTACTATCTTACACTTTAGACTTCGTGGCAGGCAGCTTCTGATAGTTTATTATGATAATCATCCAAATGTTTGGAACTAACCACCTAATCATAGAAGAATTGTATTTTAACTAGCATGGCTGAATTTTTAATATTTAATCATTAGTTAAGGCAAGTGGGATTTTAAAATATTCATGATTGTAAATAACCCCCTGTAATGACTCGTACACGGTGCAAACTCAGATTAACCCCAATGTAAATACCGAAGACAAAGAAAAGGCAAAAAAAAAAAGAAAAGAATTAAGGAATTGTTAATAATTTATTTATTTAAAATTACATATGAAGTGTAAGGATGGATAACCTAGAAAAAGATGATATTTGTTGGCCCAAGTAAATGTGATGTTTTGAAGACTCATAAAAGAACTCAGACATGGACCAGGTCCATCTTGTGAAGCAAAGTCGTGATCAACCCAAACATGTGAGATGCACATGAAGGAGACAAGTCTAACTTATCAGAAGTACTATCTCCTGATCTGATCGAAAGGTTGCATAATGGATAAGGAGAGAAAGACTCCTTACACGAAGAGAACACAGTTTAGGAAGAGGATAGAGTTAGAGTATGAGATCAACTAGAACTCTTCCGCCATGGAAGAGTAGCATTTGTATCCTAGTCAATCTCTAATTACTAACTCCTTAAATATCAATGTTGTTCTCTTTTACAAGTAATGCACATAAGCAGAAGTTAAACATAAATTGAGAGCAAAATAGCAAGGCAATTTTGCAAACAATTTATGCGTGATTCAAGCGTGCAACCCTGAAGCTACTTGAACCAGATAGAAGAACCAGTTCCAAGTATCTATCTTTTATTCCAGTTCAATTGTAGTAGGTGATTTTATATTGTGCATTTCAACTTTTATAGAAGCAATTGTATTAGGTACTTAGAGTGTTCAAGTTAGAGTTAAATTAAAGTTGTCGTAACAGTTGAGGTTGTGTGCCACAACAAGATTAGAGTTAATCCTAGGTTTACAAAAGAATTTTTGTAAATGCAATTTTTGGCTTAGTGATTTTAGTGAAAGTTTGGGAAAATCCTACTAAGTAGTAGGTCGTGGTTTTTTTCACCTTTTGAGCCAGGTGTTTTCCATAGAAGTATCTCCATGTTCTTTATTTTCTTTACTTATTATTCCGCAAACAATAGTAGTTGGAACACATAGAAGAACCAGGTCCTTCTATAATCAAGTTAAGCAAAAATTAGGTACCTCACCCCCCATCTTGTATGGTATTACAGTATAAAACATCAATTGGTATCAGAGCAGGTTATCCTTGAAGAGGTTAACACCTTAGGAATATATCAAGATGAGTGCACCATCTGGAAACTGGGAAGGGCAATCCAGCGCTATGCCCCCACTCTTTATTTCAGTACTATTTTTGGTGGAAGAACAGGATGAGAGACCACATCATAGGAGAAGATTATGAACTCTGGGATATAGTCATTGATGGTCCCCTGACGACTACAAAGAAGAATGATGAAGGAGCGGACGTGTCAAAAACGAGAGTTGACTGCACTGCTGAAGATTTGAAGAAATGGGAAAACAATGCCAAGGCCTAGAAATAGCTTGTGTGTGGACTAGGTCCAGACGAGTACAACGGTATTCAAAGTTGTACCACTGCTAAGGAGATATGGGACACTCTATAAGTGGCCCATGAAGGAACTCCTCAAATAAAGAGATCAAGAGGAACACTGTTATATTCTCAATATGAGAATTTCACCATGAAGGAAAGAGAAACTATCCAGGAGATGTACACAAGGTTCACAACACTAACAAATGAACTTAAGTCTCTTGGAAGAATTATCCTTAAAGAAGACAAGGTTGAATTTTTTTTGACAAAGGTCTTACTAGTAACTTGGAAAAGCAAAATCACTGCTATTCAGGAATCAAAGAACATTGCTACTCTCAAGTTGGATGACTGATTGGAAATCTCACTACCTATGAACTAAGAAGGCAAACAATGAAAATGGATGCACCCAAGAAGGAAAGAAGCCTGGCTCTCTGAATAGCTGAAGATACAGATTTAGAGGATGATGAAGTGGCCATGATCACAAGGGATTTCAAGAAGTATTTGATAAGAGGAAAGGGTTCGTCAAGAGGTACAACCTTCAACAAACCAAGGTCTCCTGAGAAATAGACCAACGAGGGTTGCTACAAATGTGGCAAGACTGATCACATAATCAAAAACTATCCTTAGTGGGAAATCGGATGGAAGAAGGAAAGGGCTGAACTAAGAAACAGGAAGAAGAAACAGGTTCAACCCAAAGGAACACAGGATCAACAAAGGCTATAGTTGTTGTAGGGAGAAACCTCAGATGAGTATTCAGAAGATGAAACTAGAGATAAACAAGCATTTATGGCCATTGGAGAATCAGATGATGAACAAGAGGCAAGTGTGACTCATCTCAAAGACAAGATTAAGTTTTTGTCTAAAGAAAGGTTATCTGAATTATTGCTAGACTTCATTGATGAGTATGAGGTAATAAGCAATGAGAAAGAACAATTGTCTAGGGAGTGTGTGATCTTAAAAGCCAAGTGTAAAAATCTAGAATCTAGGGCTAGTGAGAGTGATAGTAAAAATACTGAGTTCAAGAACCAGGATCTTCAACTTGACTCCAGTATCATAGAACTTAGATCTAAAAATTTAAAACTGAAATTAGGAACATGTAAGAAGAAGGCTGATCACACACATATCACCTTAGAAGAAAATCTAAGAAAAATGAAGGATTAGTTGTACAAGAAAGATAAACAAATAAGAGACTTAAAAGAAGACATAGGGAAGGTAAATCGTGAACTAGACAAAACTTGCAAATGGAATAAGGTTTCTGATGCACTATCCTGGCTACAAGAACACCACAGTAGCAACAAGAGAGGACTTGGCTATGGGACCCCAACTCCTAAGTGGGATCCCAAAAGCAAGTACATCACACTTCTTGAAAACAAAATATGTACACACTGTGGCAAGACTGGTCATTACAAAAGTAAATGTAATGCAAAGAAAAAGGCCAGTCAAAAGAATAAAACCTTTGTTCAGAGAAAATTAGGCTGCCTGGATGGGACAAAAGGAATTTAATTCACCCCTTTGCCTATAGAAAGGGACCCAAACTAGTTTGGGTTCCTAAGACTAACCCGTGATTTCGATTTGCAGGTCCAAGTGAAGGGAAGTAGCCAAATATGGTACATAGATAATGGCTGCTCAAAACATATGACTGGAAGCAAGAACTAGTTCGTTTCACTTGAGGACTTAAAAGGAGGTAATGTCTCCTTTGGAAATGTGAAGAAAGGTGAGATTATTGGGGTTGGAAAGGTAGGTAAGACAGACTCACATTCCATTGAGAATGTCTACTTGATAGATGGCTTGAAATATAGCCTATCAGTGTATCACATTTGTGTGACAGAGGTAACTTGGTAGCATTCACCTCTACTAAATATTTTGTGATTAATCTTACCACTGACAAGATTGTTTTGCATGGAAAAAGAGTTAACAATATTTACATTATAGATTTGTCTACTCTTTCAGAAAATGAATGCACTTTCTTGATTGTGTTGGACAATGATCCCCTCTTGTGGCACAAAAGACTTGGTCATGCAAGTCTAAATCAACTAAACAAATTAGTCTCCAAGGACATGGTGATAGGATTACCTAACATCAAGTTCAAGGAAGACAAAGTTTGTGAGGCTTGTGCTAGGGGAAAGCCGGTAAGATCCTCCTTTAAAAGCAAGATGATGGTAAGCAGGACCAGGACGATGGAACTGGTCTATATGGATCTTTGTGGTCCAATGAGAACATTGAGCAGAGGTGGTAAGAAATATGTAATGGTAAATGTTAATGATTACTCTAGGTTTACTTGGGTATTGTTCTTAATATCTAAGGATGAAGCATTTAACATGTTCACTGCCTTTGTTAGAAAAACTCAAAAATAACTAGGAAATCAACTTGCATCAATTAGGCCTAATCATGGAACTGAATTTGAAAATGCTAAATTTGCTTAATTTTGTGATGAGCATGGTATAGATCATAATTTCTCTGCACCTAGGACTCCTCAACAAAATGGATTAGTTGAAAGAAAGAATAGGACTCTTGAAGATATGGCTAGGACTATGCTTCTTTCTAATAAACTGCCTTATAGCTTCTAGGCAGGCTATAAATACTGCATGTTACATCATAAATAGGTGCATGACCAGACCTCTTATAGAGAAGATTCCCTATGAGTTACTTAAAGGGAGAAAACCAAATATATCCCACCTTAGGGTATTTGGATGCAAGTGCTTTGTGCACAATAATGGAAAGGACTCCCTAGGTAAGTTTGATCCCAGAAGTGATAAGAGGGTATTATTGGGATATTTTTCACATAACAAAAGTTTATAAAGTGTATAACAAAAGAACTTTGTGTGTAGAAGAAAGTGCAAATGTAGTTTTTGATGAAACTAACATTCTTTCTGAGAGATGAGAACATGAAGATGAAGTCATTGGGCTGGTAAAAGACTTGAGTGAAGTTACAACTCAAGCTGAAGAGGCATCAAAAGAAGGAATAGGTGATGGAACAGGTTCTTCCATTCCGGGCAACCTGACAAGGGGATATGAACAAAGAAGAAATGAATCCAATTCCCAAATGGAACCATTTCATGAGCATGTTCCTCAGCAATACAACATGGGAGAAACTCCAAACAGAAATCAATTGGTTGTGAAACCTTACAAGTATCAAAGTTCTCATCCCATTGAGATCATTCTTACTGATCCAACTTCTAGAGTCAAAACCAGATCTCAATTAAATAATATGTGTGCTTTTGATGCATTCTTATCTCTTATTGAACCTAAAAATGTTACTGAAGCTTTGCAAGATGCAGACTGGGTGAATGTATTACAAGATGAACTCAATCAGTTTGAAAGAAGTCAAGTGTGGTATCTGGTCACAAGACCCAAGAACATGTCAGTGATTGGCACTAAATAGGTCTTCAGAAATAAACTTGATGAAGATTGAATAGTTACAAGGAACAAGGCAAGGCTAGTGGTGCAAGGTTATAGCCAAGAGGAGGGCATAGATTATGGTGAGACCTTTGTTCCAGTAGCAAGAATGGAGGCAATAAGACTCCTCATAGCCTTTGCAGCACACATGGAATTTACCCTTCATCAAATGGATGTGAAGAATGTCTTCCTCAATGGTTACTTAAAGGAAGAAGTCTTTGTCAAACAACCTCCAGGTGTGAAAGTAAGGAATGTCCAAATCATGTATACAAATTGGACAAGGCCTTATATGGACTCAAGCAGGCTCCTAGAACATGGTATGAACGTTTATCCAAATTCCTGCTTGAACATGGCTACAAAAGAGGTAAGATTAATAGTACTCCATTATTGAGGGAAAAAGGTAAGGATCTGCTAGTTGTAAAAATTTATGTTGATGACATAATTTTTGGGGCAACCACTGAAAAACTGAGTAAGGATTTTGCAAAATTAATGGGGAGTAAATTTAAAATGAGTATGATAGGTGGGCTTAATTTTTTTCTTAGGCTTACAGATCAAACAAAACCCAAATGGAACCATGATCCATCAGCAGAAATATACAAAGGAGTTGATTAAGAAGTTTAAAATAGATGAATCAAAAGAAATAGATACACCCATTGCAACTGCCACTAAATTAGACATAGATGAACCTGGTTCATCTGTTGATCAAAAGTTGTATAGACATATGATTGGCTAACTTTTGTATCCTACTGCTAGCAATCGTGACATAGTTTTCAGTGTAGGTCTTTATGCTCATTTTCAGGCCAATACTAAGGAATCCCACTTGACTGCTGTCAAGAGGATACTGAGATATTTGAAAGGCACTGCTGATCTTTGTCTTTGGTACCCTAAAGGTAGCAACTTTAATCTAGTAGGATATGTTGATGCTGACTATGCAGGTTTTCTTGTGGATAGGAAAACACCTTAGGTATGGCTCATTTTCTTGGTTCATGTTTGGTATCATGGGCCACTAAAAAACTGAATTCAGTGGCCTTATCCACTGTTGAGGCTGAGTGTGTTGTTGCTGCCTCTTGTTGTGCCCAATTACTATGGATCAACCGGTACCTAATGAATTTTGGCATTGAGATTGGTTACATCCCAATTATCTACGATAACACTAGTGTTATAAGTATGACAAAGAACCCAGTTCATCATAAGAGGACTAAGCACATAGATGTTAGACATCATTCCTTAAGGGATAACTATGAGAAAGGATTGATTACCATAGAATTTTGTGCTACTGTTAGAATTAAGGATGATTAAAATTACCTAATGGGACCAATTTAGAATGCACAATTAAAAAAAAAGGAAATAATGGGGGAAAAAATTTGGCTAAGAAATCTGGAACTTGTGTAAATATCTAAATTAATTTTTACTTAGCTTCATACTGTAAATAGTATACTCCTGTGACATGTGTTGATATGACTCACTGATCTCTAATAAATTGTTTCTATATTTTGGAAAATCGAGGCATGATCAAGAGATTTCTAAATGAAGAACCTGGTTCATCAGTATTGGTTCATCTGCTTGACAAGGTATATTTTCTATACTCTGCACAATTATAAATATAAATATTTGAATGCTAATCAGAGTCCTACCAATGTTCAACACATCAGAAAATTCTATCCAGTTATTTTTGAACCAGTTTCGTCTGCATTAGAATTCTAACCACAAAAAATGCCTTAAATCTAGGGAAGCCTAATCGTTCGCTCAACCTGCAATTTTAGGTTGATTAGACCTCTAATTGACTGCTAAAGCTACTATTATCCATTAAATGAGTCTTTCTCTTCAAATACTCATCATTACTTCCTGCCATCATCATAATTCCAAATCGTCAAAAACTTTCTTCACTCTCAATTGTTTTCTTCTCCAAAGTTTTAACTCACCAATTCTCTCAAGAAATAAGCTACAATGATGAACATACAAGACAAACCTGGAACTCCTCCACAGCCTACTCCCTCTGATTTATACAACCCTCCTCCACCTAGCACGTCTTCCCAACCTAGGCGAAAGAGAGTAAAAATGTTTGCTCGCAAAACGGTGGCATCTGGTGCTCTTTCAAAGAAATTGAATGAGAAATTAAAGGCAAGTCAGGCCCAAGATTCTAATTCTGAATCTGATTCTAATTCGTTCAAATCTGCTACTGAGGGGAAGGACATGGGTCTTCTGACTCTGAGAAGGCTCAGAAATCACCTTCTAAGGTAAGTTCTTCTTTGGCTGAAAATTTAAAAAATAGGTTTGTGTTGGTTGGACCTATAAGGGATGTGGAATTACCTGAGTTAGGAAGGAGCGGAGGTAAAAATAAATCTAAATAAGAAAAAGAGATAGAGGGTGAATATGTTGATGTGATAGGAAAAGGGAAAGGAGTGGCTGACTATTCACCCACTGATGAATTGCATGTACCTGCTATTTGTGGGATTGCACAAGAAAATATTGAAGAAAGTGGAAAGAAGTCAGGGGAAGCGGTTCAGGGGAGGCTGCTGAGGGGCTAGTTAATCTAAGGTCACAGGAAGATGGACCTGGTTCATCAATTGAAGAAACCCTAGCAGACCTTATGAAAAAGGTAGGTGCAAGTTATGACCCAAAAAGAGGAGAACTCAAACACCAAAAGCCCCCTAGTGATGCTAGACCTTCTAAGAAACGAAAGGCTTCCTCCCCAACAACTACTGAAACTTCCTTGCCAAAGGGAAGAGCCATAAAAAGCAGGGTGAAACAGAGTGAGAGTGACCTACAAAAGATTTTGGCTGAAAGTAAGAAGAAAAGGATGGATAAAGGAAAGGTAAGGTTGCAGAGTCCTCTGAAGATGTTGATATTGAGGAGATGGAATAGGCCCATCAGGAGAAAGTTACAATACTGGAGGTTCAAACCCCCAAACCTAAAAGGACGAAGACTTCTTCTAAGAAGTCTTCATTTGTGTCTAAGGCTATTGAACCTTCATTGGCCAAGAGGACAAGGTCTGCAGTAAAAATCAAACAAGTTAGAGTTTTTGAATATGAGGAATGGAGTGGTGAAGAAGAAAGTGAGTTTGATGGTGAACAAGATAATCTGGCCAAGTTTGGAAAAAGGAAAATTTTAAAGGGAAGATTGTTGAAAGATTTGGTGGAACCAAGAATGGTTCATTTGGTTGATACCTTAGATGTTCATAGCTAGAAGAACATGGTCATTTAGATGGATAGGAGATTGGCCAGAACTAAAATCATTGAATTCATGGAAAATGCTGAAGTCAAAGATAGCAGAGTTACAAGCAAAGTCAAATAAGATCAAGTGACATTTGATGCAGAGAAGCTAGGAGAGATTCTAGACATCCCTGCTAAGGGATATGATGATTACACCAGACAGAGATGGCCAAGTTTGGATTCCCTTCCGTATGCCCTTACAATAACTAGGAGATTTTGTGATGTTGAAGAAGTGAATGAGGCCAAATTTGTGCACAAGAGTTAAATAAAGCCACAACACAAATTCATTTTTGAGTTTGTCAACAAATGCCTACTGCCCAGGCAGGAGATAAGGCATAATACAAATTATATGGACTTAGTTCTGATGGAGTGCCTTGAAAGTGGAAGGCAAATTAACTGGTTTGCATTCATTATCAAGCTATTGGATAGGGTTATCAATGGCTCCAAGGCTCATGTTAACCCCTATGTCTTTATTATGACTACGGTTCTGGATAGGTGCAATGTGCCTATGAAGAAATGGGAAATGGCCATAAGCAAGGATTTCTTTGGCATTAATACTCTGCTTGCTTGTGACTATTTAGTCAATGCTATCCCAGATGAACCTGGTTCATCCAAGAAGACACCTATCAACAGTAAAGTTAGGGATCTTATTCAGGAAAGTGAAGCCAAGGATGCTGAGATAGCTAGGCTAAAGGCTCGTGTGGCAGAGGTGAAATCTGATAGGGATGCTCTCAGAACTGAGCTTACCAAGAAAAAGGAGAAGAATGATGGAATTCTTCATGATATGTTGAATCTTCTCCAAGCCCAAAACCAACCCTCTAGCTCTCCCAGGCCTTAGGATTTCTAGCCTTTGTCTCCTGAACCTGTCTAGTACCTTCAGTGACCTAGATTAGAGATTTTTCTTTCTATTTGCTCATGTTTTTGAATATTGTTGCTTTCTAGTTGTGGATTGTGGTAGCAACATATCCACTATCAATGATATCTACTATTTTTGCTCTTGTTGACTGTTAATATTTCCTTGATAGTTTAAAATAAGTTTGCCTAATTACTGACGATTGATCCATGATTGCACTTGCAGTTGCCCCAGTGACCATGAGTACTTATTACTCCCTCCATTTTAATTTATGTGAAACCATTTGACTAGGCACGAAGTTTAAGAAAAGAGAGAATACTTTTGATCTTGTGGTATAAAATGAGACACATATATTTTATGTGGCTATAAATCATTGTGTAAAGGTAAATTGTTTCCAAATAAGGAAAGGGGTCATTCTTTTTGGCACGGACTAAAAAGGAAATAGGTTCACATAAATTGAAACAGAGGGAGTCAAATCTAGGACTTACACTTTGTTTATGCAACTTTTCGATGATGCCAAAAGGGGAAAAAGATATTGTGCTTTCCATATTCTGAATATGTGGTGTTTATAACCTAATTAACCTGGTCCTTGATGATAAGTGAATTTTTCTAAACTTTGTATTGATGAATAAGATGAGTTCTTACAGGGCCTAAGTGAGTAAAAAATACAGAGTTTGTCATCATCAAAAAGGGGGAATTTGTTGGCCCAAGTAAATGTAAAGTTTTGAAGACTCACACAAGAACTCAGACATGGACCAGGTCCATCTTGTGAAGCACAGTCGTGATCAACCCAAACATGTGAGATGCACGTGAAGGAAATAAGTCTAACTTATCAGAAGTACTATCTCCTGGTCTGATCGAAAAGGTTGCATAATGGATAAGGAGAGAAAGACTCTTTACACGAAGAGAACACAGTTTAGGGAGAGGATAGAGTTAGAGTATGAGATGAACTAGAACTCTTCCACCATGGAAGAGTAGCATTTGTATCCTAGTCAATCTCTAATTACTAACTCCTTAAATATCAGTGTTTTTCTCTTTTACAGGTAATGAACATAAGCAAAAGTTAAAAGTAAATTGAGAGAAAAATAGCAAGGCAATTTTGCAAACAAATTATGTGTGATTCAAGCGTGCTACACTGAAGTTACTTGAACCAGATAGAAGAACCCGTTCCAAGTGTCTATCTTTTATTCTAGTTCAATTGTAGTAGGTGATTTTACATTGTACCTTTCAGCTTTTATAGAAACAATTGTATTAGGTACTTAGAGTGTTCAAGTTAGAGTTAACTTGAAGTTGTCGCAACAGTTGAGGTTGTGTGCCCCAACGAGATTAGAGTTAATCCTAGGTTTACAAAAGAGTTTTTGTGAAGGTAGTTTTTGACTCAGTGATTTTAGTGAAAGTTTGAAAAAATCCTACTGAGTAATAGGTCGTGATTTTTTCACCTTTTGAGCCAGCTATTTTTCACGTAAAAAAATTTATGTTCTTTATTTCTTTACTTATCATTTCACAAATAGTAGTAGTTGGAACACATAGAAGAACCAGGTCCTTTTATAATCAAGTTAAGCGAAAATTGGATACCACACAAATCACCCTCCCTCTCTTGTGTGGTATTGAAGTATAAAACATCAATATCATATATACTTAAATCTAAACTGTATATTTCTAATGCAATCAATTTGATTCTTAATGAATTCATTAGTTTTTGGTCATTTACTCCCTCCGTCAGTTTTACTTGTCCACTATATTAAAAATGTATTTTTATTTTTACTTGTCCACTAGATTAAATCAAGAGAAAGACAATCTTTTTTTTATTTTTTATGTTTTACTCTTATCAGCATTAACTACTCATTACTCAAATCATTTCCCCAGACTTTTAGAAATGCGATCGATATTATGGATAAAATTATAAATTGCATACTTTATTTTTTTTTAAAGGGAATGCAAAGACAAAAGTGAACAACTTACTCTTTATACACATTTCTTAAAATATCTCAATATATATTTTAGGCCAAGCTTAAATACAAAACTAACACTTTTTCATTAGCCGTTGCTTTTAATTCCGTTTAGTTCTTTTAAGAAATCTCATCAGTCATCATAGAAGTGGTAGCTAGAGAGCTTTCTAGGTATGTAGAAAACAAGAATATGAAAAAGAAAATATTCATATATAAACGAAAATCTTATGAAGATACATATTATTAATTGCACGCAATTATGTGGTCAACAAGTTAGTGAAGTGATTGAAAACTATGTGATACTAGGATTCAAATCTCTATAGAAAGAAAATAATTTAGTTTGATAACTTTTTGTTATTGTCTAAGTTTTTTGTGAACAAAATTATTTGATAATTGTACTAGGGGAAGGTAGTAGCTGCACAGTAAAATAATCGAAATACGCGTGACTCGAACACCACGTAATTACAAAAGAGAAAGTTTTAATATTTTTTTATGCTTAATAGGAGATTTCGGGTTCAAATTTTGAGAATATAAAATTTGTGTATGAGTACTTTTTAGGGGTGGACATAGTTTGGGTAAACCCGAAATCCAAACCGAAATTCGAATTTTTTAGATTTTTGGTTTGAATTTTCGGATTACGGATTAGATTTTGGGTTTAATTTTTTAATTTTTTGGATTTCGGGTTGGATGTTGAATTTGGTATTTTGAATTTTTGGATATTCGAAAATCCAAAAATTTTATACTTTATATTTAATCAATTATCCATATGCCAATAATAATAAGTTAAATACCCTATCAATTAGATATTATTTTATATATGCAATATTAATTACTAAATTATTGTCCAAATACTTTCTATTTGGACATGGTTTTACTATTACTACTTCTATCGGCCGTATTAATGTCTCTATTGCATTTTCTTGATAGGAATTTCATTACTTGAATACTTTATTTGGATGAATGCCGTGCGAATGAGTAACTTTTCAGGCAATTTATATGAGTACTTCATTTGGATATTTATTTTTGTAAAAAGAAGAAACATGTCAACTTAAAAGCTCAAAACCGAAAATCAAAAATATCCAATCCGATTAATCTGAATCCGAACTTAAAAAATCCGATCCAATCCGAGCTTATTTGGATTGGATATGGATTGTCATTTCTTCAATCCAAAAATCAAAAATCCAAACCAAATTTTCATATTTAATCCGAAATGCCCGAATGCCCACCCCTAGTACTTTCTCTTTAATAAGTCTGGTGCGAATTCGAATTGATTGATCGACGGTGGGGGCATTGCTGGGACACATCCATCTTCTCAAGATTGGAGAATAAATGATTTTAAGCTAATAATAATAATAATAATTCCAATTCCTATACGGGTCACTTTGTCTTGGTCTTATAAGACATAGTTTCAAAGTAGTGGTTTTCGTAAAAATTGCACGAACGTTCTATTTAGTCGCTTCCATTTAACCTATATTTAATTTTTTTAAAATTTTTAACTTATACCTACTTTTTAAATAACTTCAGCTTCATTTCTCCTCCTCCTTCTCCTCCTTCGTTTTTTTTTTCTTCTTTCTTCTGCTGTTGTTGGTACTACTATGAAACTTCAGTTCATGGGATGATTGTCATAAATATATTTATCAGATTATTTGAAAATAAATTATAAATAATTACGTAAGTTAGTAGACATTAATTTATGAATATTTCCACGTACGTAAGTTAGTAGACAATGATAATTCTGTTCTTTTCACGTTTATTGTTTCCAAAATTTATGATTTAGATACTGTCGGCAATCTGATTATTTATCTAGTATGTTAGAAAGATTTTTCAATTACAAATGAACAAAATAACTTCAGCTCTAGAGCTAAAGTTCGCCAGTTACAAAACAAAACTCCAGCTCTGGAGCTGAAGTTCGCCAGTTATAAAATAAAAACTCCAACTCTAGAACCGAAGTTCGCCAGTTACAAAACAAAAACTCCAGCTCTAGAGCTGAAGTTTGCCAGTTACAAAAATAAAAACTTCAGCTCTAGAGCTAAAGTACGCCAGTTACAAAAACACAAACTTCAGCTCTAGTTTGCCAGTTACAAAAACAAAAACTTCAGCTCTAGAGCTGAAGTTCGCCAGTTACAAAAATAAAAACTTCAGCTCAAAAACTTCAGCTCTAGAGCTGAAGTTCGCCAGTTACAAAAATAAAAACTTCAGCTCTAGAGCTGAAGTTCGCCAGTTAAAAAAATAAAAACTTCAGCTCTAGAGCTGAAGTACGCCAGTTACAAAAACAAAAACTTCAGCAATTACAAACAAAAATTTCAGCAAATAGAGAACAAAACTTCAGCTACTATGCTTAAGTTCAGCAATTACAAACAAAAACTTCAGCACACTTGGTTCAGCACACTTGCTACTTCAGGCCCGTCTACTAGAATGCTGAAATTTTGCGTGATTGTCTTTGCTACTTATGCTGAAGTTATGCGAAAAAGCGGGTACACTTGCAATTTTTTTTGCAAAGCGGTCACAAGTTAAAACGTGACACAAAACGCAGGTATAGATGCAAATGTCCCGTGATTTCCTCTTTTTTTTATTTATACTTTTTCTCTTGGCGGAGCATGACGAGCAATGGGTTCCATTGGGCAAAGGTGGATTCAGGATTTAAATTTTATTGGTTCAACTTTTAAGGTTCTTAACAATGTATTCATTGTAATTTTAAAATTACAATTTCAAATCTACAATTTATTACTCCCTAAAGTCCATAATAAGTGATCTTTTGACCTTTTTATTTTGGTCCAAAATAAGTATCCTTCTACATAATCAAAAAGGAATTAATTTTATTTTTCCAAAATTTGCCTTTATTTACATATCCCAATGTGTCGAGGTAACAATTAACTAAGGGTAATTTAGTAAATACATCTTTTTTTCTCTAGGAGCTCGTATTTTTCTCTAGGAGCTAAAAATACACTTATTATGGACCAAGAGAGTATAATTTTAGTAAATTGTTATACGTAAATTTGTGCTACGCGTCAAAAATACTGGGTTGAGATACTATACGAAATTTATTAAGAACTCACAACGCTTCTTATGGGTACAGTGAATCTAATAATAGCTTTTGCTCATACGCGATATATTTATTAAGAAATTTATTAAATATTTATAAATATTTGATTTTTAATAAAACTATTATTAAATATTAACTTAAAGTATGAACTCATAAACTTCAAATTTTGAATCCGCATCTGTCTTTTGACTAAGAAAGTCTAGCCATCCTCTTTGGCTGGTCGGCTGGGACTCATCAGTCACACCAATTTCCAACATGAAATTTTTTTCATTTCATATCTATAAGATGAGACTTATCACATTCATGAAAGTGATATTGAAGCATCCATAATAATGCAACTACGTACATATAATTAGTCATCAACCATGCATGTTTATAGGTATCAATATATCTTGTGCACATGATGCCTTATATATTATTAGGAAGTTGGGGCATGATGTGACACTAATAGAGTAACCATGGACGCCATGCGAATCCAAATTAGTAGAGACTCCAGAATAAATATCGGACACGAGAAGAAACCAAAATAACAGTCCTTGTTCCGGTTTTGTAAGTGGGTCACTGGTACATCGAATCAGACCCGAACACGCGAGAACCGAGCCTGGGGGGCAGGGGCAGATGCACATGGGTGGAAGCAGTGTCATCTGACACCGCTTTGTCAGAAAAAAATTAATTTAACTAATATTCTGCAAAAATAAAATAAAATTAAAGCAATATAGCAATGGCACCGTTTTCAGAGAGTACTTATTGGTTTGCTTGTCAAGCTCGTATTTGGGCTTGTAAAGGTTGTATGTTTGAATGTGGACCTAGACATTCTATATTTTGAAGATGTTTGAGCTGAGTATTTTTGTTAAAAATTTGAGGCTAATGAAGAATAGAACCTACACCTCCCTTTGGGCCAAAGCTTTCAATTTGTGAAAAAATGATATTAAATAATGCTTATTTGATTTTTTATTTATGTAAATACGATACTGCTTGCAAAAAGTTCTACTTACGCCTCTTCCGGAAGGATGCATGGTTCCCATTGATTCGCCTATTTTTTTTCTAAGCTTTGTGATAATCTCTATGGGTTTTTCATCAAGATTTGGG
>MU775532.1:15549-28653 GCA_026770625.1 Nicotiana glauca | reverse complement strand
GGGGGGGGGAGGGGCATCCCTTAACAGTTTTTGGGCTTATGAAAGGGACAATTGTTGGAACCATTTGCCCCCACTTGATGCATATTGACATTGCGCAATCCTTCATGACTTTTCCCTTTTGGTCCCATGGCTTTGATTGTTCATTTCTTATCTTTTTCTTTTTAGTTCCGTCCGGTGTTTGGGACTTGCGTTGAGACTTCAACTAATTAGATGCGAGTCGCATAAGGACCATTAAAAAGGAAAGCGCTTTTTACCATGATTTTTTCTATATTCAGATCTAGACTCTAAAGCCGGGGACCTATTGAAAATAACCTCTTTATCTTTAAGATAAGGGTAAGGTATGCGTACACACTACTTTCTCTGAACGTCACTTGTAGAATTATACTGAATTTATTATTCTTATTGTTGTTGTTGAGAGCTAGCTAGAACTCATACATCTAGTTAAAGATAGAGGAATCATATCCATTTCATCACAATATATATATATATGTATGTATGTATGTATAGTTTTCTTCTTCAAATTTCCATGTTTTGCACTTGATTTCACCTATTCTTTAAATATTTCATTTGTTTGACAAATTAAAGCAACAAATAGGGCCAAATTTCAGTGGATTGGGGAAAGACCAATACACTTTCACTTACAATATTCTATCGTGTATTTAAGTGGTCTTTTAAAAATTGTATTTACCTATGTATCATTTAAGGGTAGGGGTGTACAAAGGAAACCGACAAACCGCATCAACTCGATAATCCGAGTCAAACCGAGAAAAAAAAACCCGACTATGGTTTGGTTTGATTTGGTTTGGTGTTGAAAAAAACCGACTATGGTTTGGTGTTGAAAAAAAATCCGACCATAATTAGTTTGGTTTGGTTTTAACCAAAGAAAGTCAAACCGAAACCAAACCAACCCGACATTACATATATAAATTTTTTAGATATATTTAATATATAAATATACTTATTGTGATGTAATGTATAAATATTTCTTAAATTTTTTCATAATTTTATCTTTTAAGGTATTATTTCAAGGTTGAGCTTAGAACTTTTGAATGTTCCAATAAGTTTTATAGCCATTAATATTAGTAAATTAAATAATTTGTGAGCATGTGATTATTGCCCTATACAAACTAATCCTATAAAATCCCAAGAAATTAGATTTTTCTTAACTATTTGTATTTCTGTGCACGTTTAAGTTTATTAAAAAATCATGAAAAAATGCCACAAAAATTATGCATTGCATTTAGGTTTGTTTTTATATTTTTAGGATTTATTAGTTAATTATTTGATTTATTAAAAATGAAAATTACAAAACTGGCCCATTTTTACATTTTTTCTTTTTTATTTTTAGATTATTGATATTTCACTTTTAATTTAAAATTAAGTAATTTTTATAATTTTTGTAATTAGGTAATTAGCTTAATTTTACAATTTAGATTAATTTAGAAATTTAATTTAGGTTTTGAATTAAAGAAAAAAAAAAGGAAAAACAAAGGAAAAGGAAATAAAAAGGGGTATTAAACAAAAGAGGTAATTTCAACTTGGACTAATTTGTTTACCCAAATCCGCCCCAAACCCAGGCCCAAATGATTAGTCCACCTGGTCCACCCCTGTTCTAAACCAAACGATGTCGTTTGGTAACGCTTAATCTCAGCCTTTGATCTTTTTTTATCGGATGGCTGGGAACTAACCCTTCCCATCCCTTATAACTGTCCGAACGGACCCCCTAAACCCTAAAGACCTCATTCAGCCTCTCTTCTCTCCCACTCTAACTAACCCTAGCCGCCTATAAATTCCCAAACCCCATCGGCCGGCGACGCCATTCCAAACACCGCCATCTTCTAACCTGACAACCACCATAACCCCCTCATCCAATATATATCACCGATTTCTCCAAAATCTTTACCCATTTGCTCCAATTTCAGATCTAAGACTTTGAAAGAAAACCAAAACCCTAAATTGTCCTTTTGCTTTCGATTTTATGTTTTCACAGGCTCGATTTGAGTCAAAGTTTATGCTAATCGATTGTTCTTGACAAGAACAATCGATTAGGGTTAGTTTTGGCTTATTTCATGACCGCCGGATTCTGACCAAGTCAGCATTGACTGGCCAAGCTTCACCAAATACTATCGTTCGTTGATTTGCTCTGTTTGTTCAAGCAGTTCCAGCCAAAGTCAGTTTGTTTTTTATTTATTTATTTATTTATTTATAGTTAGTTATTTTTATTTTTTATCATTTAGGTATCAATCTTGTTTGTTTTGATTGCCGGTTTATTTAAATTTTAGTAAAATAAGTTTTCTTGGTTAATCATTTTAATTAAATATAGTTCGATGCATTTAGGTTAATTAAATCAGGCTAGTTTAATATGATAGAGTAAATAATGGTTTGCTTCTTTTCAATTGGTTCTATATCTGATTTAGCCACATGGTTTAGGTTCTCCTTTTCTTTCTTTAATTGCTAGTTTCATTATTTGTACGTAGGTTCAAGTGTTTAATTAGGTTTTGATAATTTACTTACTCTGCTTCTGCCATCAGTTTTAGTTTAAATTCCGTGTTATTTAGGGTTAATTAGATAAACAGTTTTTGTTTATTAATTAGTTTAGTTTTTAAGTTTAAATTAAATCAGTATGTTGTTGTTTCAGCATGATTGATTTGGATTCTTGATACATTTTGGTTTTTGTTTATCCTGATTTGAAAGTCAATAGAAACCTTAGGGGGCCTAATTGAACTAAAAAAGTTTATGGTAGAATTGAAATAGACAGTAAATCAAAGGTTAAAATGGACTTTCACTTAGGTTAAATCAGAAGGTTCTTGTAATGACCCGACCGGTTATTTTGAACTCTAGCACGCCGTTCAGCGGTTTAAGGCCATGAACAGCTTTATTTCAGGTATTATGACTTGCACATGTGGTCATAATTGAACTTTGGGTAGTTTGGAGCTGATTTGGAAAGAAAATTATCATCTTAGAAGCTTAAAGTTTAAAGAATTAGCTAAGATAGGATTTTTGAGTAAATGACCTCGGAATCAGGAATCAAAGATTCCAGCAGGTTCATATGATGATTTCAGACTTGGGCGTATGTTTGGGTCGAGTTGATTCCAGCAGGTTCATATGATGATTTCGGACTTGGGCGTATGTTCGGGTCGAGTTTTGGATGACCCGGGAGCATTTTGGCGCATATTGTGGAAGTTAGCATTTTTGGAAAAAATTTCATAAGTTGGGTCGAAGAGCATTTTAGTGTTATCGATGTCCGTTTGATATTCTAAAGTTTATAAAGTTTGGATTGGAGGTCGATTCATGATTTTAGCGTTGTTCGATATGAATTGAGGCCTTACGTAAGTCCGTAACGTGTTTTGCGATTGGTTGGTAAGATTGGTTGGGATCCTGGGGGCCTCGGGTGGATTTCGGGTGGTTAACGAATCGAAAATGGAATTTTTGGAAGGCTGAAGTTGCTGGTTGCTGGTCTAACCGCACCTGCGAGAATAGGGCCGCAGGGACGGAGCCGCAGAAGCGGCCAATAGTCGCAGATGTGGATTTGGCAAAAGAGAGCTGGGACCGCAGATGCGGTCGTTTAGCCGCAGAAGCAGGACCACATCTGCGGGACTAGAAACATAGAAGTAGAAATGGGGAGTCTGGGGAAAAACCGCAGAAACGGCGGATTGGCTCGCACCTGCGGAACCGTATAAGCGATAAAGGGACCGCAGGTGCGGAAAGTGTTGGAGGTACAGAGGTGTTTTAAAAATCGGGATTTGGCCATTTTCTCTCATATTTTCTTGGCTTGGGCGATTTTTGGGAGAGCTTCAAGTGGGATTTTTCATCATCAAAGATAAGGTAAGCTAATCCCATCCATCTTGATTTAAATACTTCGATTATGTATGGATTTTAGCATGTAAATTGGTAGAAATTTGGGATTTGATAGAAAGACCTAGAAATTTATATTATTGAAATTTGACCACGATTTTGGGTATGAAATTGAGAGTAAATTATATATTTGAGTTCATGGAATTATGAGTAAGATTAATCTTCGAAAATTTTCGGAATCCGGGCAAGAGGGCCCTAATGCATTTTTGTCAACTTTTCGATCGGGGTTATAAATTGTTATAAATTGGATTGTAATGAGTAATTGAGCATATATTAATGGGTTTGCATAATTATTGGCTAACTTCGGAGCATTTAGCATCAATTCGAGTCTTCGGAAGGGCGTGGGATGCCGGTTATGAATCTTCGGAGCGAGGTGAGTCTCCTTTCTAACCTTGTAAGAGGGAATTGTCCCCATAGGTGAATTAACTGGTTATATGCTCCTATTTGTGGGGTCTACGTACGCACGAGTGATAAGAGTCTGTGCGTAGCTACTATCATGTTATTGTCCGGGTAGTCTACGACCCAAAAGCATGTTGTACTTGGAATATTTGTAATGTTATTGACTGTTTGAATTTCTTAAATACTATCGAATTGGTAAATAAATTTCTAAAAGGATTAAACTTCATTTTCTTAAATCGTTGAAAGAGAACTGGCTTTCATTTGGATAAATGTTCTCCGATAAATTCTTAATTTGTTGTTTGAGCATGTATTTTTATGTGTACATGCGTCACATGTAAGGTTCGCGAGAAAAATGATTGTTTATTTAAATTTGACCGTGTCGCATGTATGGTTCACGAGCGGGGTAATAGATGCATCTATGATTCGTGTCGTTCGACCCTCGACAGTGCACATTTTACATTTATGTTGGATCAGGCCGTACGATCTCGGCATGAGTTGTGCATGTTTATATTGCTTGCCTTGATATTTATTGATATTGGCAGCTGCTCTCCCGACTTGAGATAATTGTTAATTAAAGGATTATGAATTCGGAGGCTTTTTATATATAAAAAAAGAACTTTTTACTTGTCTAGTCATTCATTTGAATCTACTGATATCCTTAATAAATTTGTGAGATCACCGCTTTAATAATATTATTATTTGACCACTAGCAAGTGTCTAAGTCGACCTCTCGTCTCTACTTCTTCGAGATTAGATGGGATACTCATTGGATACACGTTGTTTTCATACTCATACTATACTTCTGTGCATTTTTGTTGCACAGGCACATGCATCTCTACCGGCCTAGTAAGCATAGCAACATGGTTAATACGAAGACTTAGGTGAGCTGCATTTCCCGAGACGACCCGTAGCCAGCAAGTCTCTTCAGATTACTGTATTTATTTTCTGTCCAATATTGTATTCCAGACGGTTGTTGCATTACATTATTTCTTAGAAATTGCTCATGCACTTGTGACACCGGGTTCAGGGATACTTATAGGGTATTTTTTTTGTCTTCTCGACAAGCATAATTAAATCGAACTGAGTATCTTTTATTAGTAAATATTGAATAAAAATCAGAGTCTCGAAATTGTTAAAATGAGAATTTAATTAAGTATTTTGGTAAGCTTGCTTGACAGCGGTGTCTGGCACCGTCATGACCCAAAATGGATGAGAATTTAATTAAGTATTTTGGTTGTCTTGCCTGACAGCGGTGTCCGGCGCCATCAAGACCCTTAGTGGATTTTGGGTTGTGACAACATAGTATCAGAGCACTAGGTTCCCTTAGGTATCATGAGTCATGAGCAAGTCTAGTAGAATCTCGCGGATTGGTACGGAGACATCTGTACTTATCTTCGGGAAGCTACAGGCTATTAGAAGTACTTCCCTTCTTGATTCCTCATTGTGTGATTTGATTCCTTTGAGGCTTATGTCCTTGTTTCCTTCCTACTCAATCTTACGCGACGTGAACCGCTGGTCATAAATCGGGAATTTAAGAATTGTAATAATACTACGAATGTGGTGCGGGGTGTTTCTCCCTTCGGGGTTGTTTGAGCTAATATCATCACCTTATGAAAGGATATTCTATTATTTCAGCCAGTAGCAGTACTTCTGAGAGCTCTGAGGCTAGGCACAAGTTGCCATGATGCTTATGAACGATTGTTTCGCAGTATTGATATGATGGAAGGATGTTTGCCTATGTGTAGGGGTAGTGAATGACTTGAAGGGAGGTTTACTCAGGGCATAATCTAGAGATTCGGTATTCTATTCCCGACAGGAGAAAGGCAATCGGACTAAGAATGTTTAGATTTGGATTGATGGAGTAACGAGACTTGCTGTTTTCAAGTATGGTGGAATTTTCATCTGCGGCGTGGTATCGTCATCCTCGAATGAATATGTTAAGTTCGCTGGTGTTATGATCTTCTACAATTCGCTTTTGGAGCAGGGTACTGTGAAATAATATTGGAGAAATGGCTGTCGGAGATCGTGGGGGGTGTCATGTGGTAGTTAAATTTCTAGAAGGCCAGGTATAAGAATTAAAGGCTGAGTAGTCGACTAAAGGGGTGAGTTTTGCCAAAGTGGGAGAGTGGCGGAGTTGCATATGGGCTTTGTGGTAGGATGACCACGTACCTTTAGGAGATTTTGGAGTGATTTGAGAATATTAGTGATTGGCGATTGGGGTCTATGGATTTAATTTGAAGTATGGGCTATTATGCGGCAAGAGATTTAATATAACGGAAAGGAGCTTCTTGAAATGAAGAAGGATACAACCTAACTTTGAATTGGAAGGATGTTGTCGCACCTTCAATTGGTGTCCACACTGAGTGAATGGACTTGTACCGCAATAAGATCGATCATGCAAATGTGGTTGATGATTCAGAGTATAAAGAAGGCCTTTACAGAAAGATTCCAAAACGTTTTGTGGCCGATTGCACAAGGTTATGTCAATAAGAGGTAAGGAATCCTGATGAATTTTAGAGTTGTGTAATAGTAGCTTCAATCTAAGTGGTAGAGTCCCACCGCTTTTGATTGGGTTGTATTATGATCTTTTTGTGAGGTTTCGGGTTATCGGAGTATTGGTAAGTTATTTTAGCTATGGGAGAAGAGCATAAGTGATAATTTGAGCAAAGGAATTGTTAAGGATGTGCCATGGTTGGCCTTATTAGTTCATGTCCAGGCTTTGGGAGGATTCTGGATCTACACTTCATACAGAGGTGATTTACAAGGAAAATGATTCAATCGAGTGTTTCATTGAGATGAGTGTTCCTGTGCCAACGAGGCTTGGGAGTTGATTATGTTTGGGACCAATCCAGAGTGGGTGTCTCTCAGCAACGGTCTTAGTAAATTCAAAGGGGTAAAGCGTGGTGCCTACTGATTTCAAGCCTATAGGTACGGCTAAGAATCAAGCTTTGTAACAGCTTACGAGAAGAGGCCCAGAATGTTCGATGATGTTTTGACCCGCAGTGTAGCATTTGGGAGTTATAAATGGTTCGTGGGATTTGAGACAGTATGGTATCGTGATTCACGGTCACCCGGGATGAGTGTGGATGGAGTGTATTATGTGTTGAATGAAGTAATTATTTCTAAGGTAACCAAGGATAATTGGAAGAAGATAGAATGGTTAGCCATAGTTGAATTGGCATATTTTTGGCGGTAATCAGTTCCTTCAGCAAATTATGCAAATGACTTGTGGCGGTACGTGCGAGGCATGTTGGCCGTCGTCATTGATATTATTCAGGAGTATTCTACTGTTATGGCATGTTATGTGTAGGCGGATCCCGGAAGGGTTATGGTGGATTAGACCACTACTTAGAGATTTGCATATTCCACGTTTATGAGAATTTACCTACGTGTCACTATGGTTCTCCTGAAGTGGGTTAAGTGAAAAGTTTTTATATGGTGAAGTCTTAATCCATTAGTGGTTCCGGAGTTATGATGAAAATCGTGTTCTATCGTATATTGGTGTGTTGGGTGCAGTGAGTGGTATGGAATTTGAAGTGAGGATCAAGGTTGCAGTTCGGTGTTGACAAGGATGTCACGAGCTCGAATGAGCAGTAAAGGAGTTTCGATGTTTAAAGTAAGTTGGTATTGTCTCGGCGTCACCTGAGGTTGGTGTTTTGTGAAAGAGGCTTTGCACCATGGTTAAGGATTCTCGATCATTTTTTAGCGTTAGTGTGGCCGGTGGTTTGGATGTACATAGCTATTATCTGTTACGAAAGGTTGTGGGATTGTGCCCTACGGGAAGGTTGTATAAGTGTGGCGTGTAGTCACTTGATTGATTAAAGAGTTAAACCAAGTATGAAGATCATGATGATGACGTTAAATTAAGAATTGATGCTTGGAGAGTACTCGGTCTATTGGGTTGTGGACTGTGGAGGATTACTCCGGTTATGATGGTTGTTCTTGTGTATTATGGAAAAAAAAGGGGGTCATTATGGACCTTTGAAAGGCTATTTGCCTAGCTCAGTGTGATCTGAACCAATTTGGGGTCTGTGGATGGATCTAAATGTGAATATGGGCTTATATCAGGCCAGATGTGTTTATCTCAGCAATGCGCTCCTTATGGGGGAATAGTCGGAGTATTATTTCATCGTCAGCTATTTCATGTAATGATATATTGTGCCGTGTGAGTTGTGAGACGGCTTGGTGAATTTCCTATGTGTTGAGGTTCAACGTAGAGATGATGTTATATGAGAAAAATGGCTCTTGAGATTCAGATCCTATATCGCACCTCAGTTGTGCTTGAGTTTTGTAGCCTATGGCACTATATGTCTCCCCAGGGATGGTATTATACACTTAGCGTGCTTGTGACCGCTATTTGGTATTTTGTTGTAATGAGCAAGTTAGCTCGATGTATATCTCCTTATGCGAATTCTATTAGTCGATCGGGTGGCACGCCGCCGTGGGTATGTTATTTGGATCGGGTTGCACGATGCAACAGTGGGATGCTGAGTACAACTCCCTGTATCTATTTTATGTGTTTTGTGTCCTCCCTTCCTGAAAGGAAGTTATATTAGATGTGTGTCTGCGTCGCATGCATGATTCGCGAGCGGGTGTCTGTTTAATTATGTCGATCACGCCGCATGTATGATTCGCGAGCAGGGAAATTGGATTTCCTTTTCAGAGTTCATTTTCCTTTTGTATCACGTTCGAATTGGTAGCCTATTGGCACATTGTGGCATCATATGAGACTTTTAATTGTGTTCGGGGTGGCTTATTGCCTGAGCAGTTCGTACTGGGTGAGACGATATCATTGGACTTAAGATCAGTGTAATCTGATTATATGAAGTATATTAAGGAGCTAAGACCATTATTTGGTTAAGGCTGAGGTGATGGTTCTTGTCAGGAGTATAGACCCAAAGATTTGTTGATTATGCAGTTGGTTATGAATTTCTACACATCTCTTCCATCATGGCAGTATTGTAAGAATTAGGGAAAGACCTATGTAGGTCATGAGGTGCAACGGGAGCATCAGATTCATGAAATTTCGATTTATTTGATCAAAAAATGTTATTGGGGTCCTACGAGGTGCAAGTCGTAAATTCAGCTAAGGTATGCAGTCATGTTTTGGTGCTGCGTGTAGTTATTGATACGGTGAGTGCATATTGGAACATGCCTGGCAGAGAATGCCGGATAATGAAATTGGGCTCTAAGACTTATTAGCTTAAGTGAAAAAGGATATCTTCAGATTAACCAAGCTTGGGTGATCAGCTGAGTTGTGATAACACGGGTAAGTGCATAAGGCGTTAAACAATAATTTCGGACAACCCTAGCACAACTCTTAGCACGTTCGAGGACAAACGTATGTTTAAGTAGGATAGAATGTAATGACCCGATCGGTCGTTTTGAGCTCTAGCGCGCCGTTCAGCGGTTTGAGTCCATGAACAACTTCATTTCAAATATTATGACTTGCACGTGTGGTCAGAATTGAACTTTGGGAAGTTCGGAGTTGATTTGGAAAGAAAATTCTCATCTCAGAAGCTTAAAGTTGAAAGAATTAGCTAAGATATCATTTTTGAGTAAATGACCTTGGAATTAGGATTTGAAGGCTCCAGCAGGTTCATATGATGATTTCGGGCTTGGGTGTATGTTCGGGTCGGGTTTTGGATGACCCGGGAGCGTTTTGGCACATATTGTGAAAGTTAGCAATTTTGGAAGAAAATTCATAAGTTGGGTTGAAAAGCATTTCAGTGTTGTCGATGTCCGTTTGGGATTCCGAGTTTGGGAGAAGCTCCGTATGGTAATTCTAGAGTTGGAAGCGCGATCGGAAGTGAATTCGAAGGTCCGAGGGTCAGCTTGGAGTCATTTGGTTAAAGATAGAAATTTGAAGGTTTTTGAGAAGTTTGACCGGGAGTAGACTTTTTGATATCGAGGTCAGAATCCGATTCCGAAAGTTGGAGTAGGTCTGTAATGTCGAAAACGACTTGTGTTCAAAATTTGAAGTCCATCGGACTTGATTTGATAGATTTAAACATCGAAAGTAGAAGTTTGAGATTCTAAAGTTCATAAAGTTTGGATTGGAGGTCGATTCATGATTTCAGCAATGTTCGATATGAAGTGAGTCCTTGAGCAAGTCTGTAACGTATTTTGGGACTAGTTTGTATGATTGGTTGGGGTCCCAGGGGCCTCGGGTGGATTCGGGGTGGATTCCGGGTGGTTAACGGATCAAAAATAAAAATTTTGGAAGCCTGACATTGCTGGTTGCTAGTGTAACCGCACATGCGATAATAGGGCCGCAGGTGCGGAGCCGCAGAAACGGCCCAAAAATCGCAGATGCGGATATCGCAAAAGAGAGCTAGGACTGCAGATGCGGTCGTTTGTCCGCAGAAGCGGGACGCATCTGCAGGACTAGAAACGCAGAAGCGAAAAAGGGGAGCCTGGGGAAAAAGCGCAGAAGCGGTGGATTGGTTCGCACCTGCGGAACCGCAAAAGCGGTAAAGGGACCGCAGGTGTGGAAAGTGCTGAAGGCACAAATGTGTTTTTAAAATTGGGATTTGGCCATTTTCTCTCATATTTTCTTGGCTTGGGCGATTTTTGGGAGAGCTTCAAGTGGGAATTTTCATCATCAATGATAAGGTAAGCTAATCTCATCCATCTTAAGTTTAATACATCGATTATGTATGAATTTTAGCATGTAAATTGGCAGAAATTTGGAGTTTTGGTAGAAAGACCTAGAAATTTATATTTTTGGAATTTGACCATGATTTTGGGTATGGAATTGAGAGTAAATTATATTTTGAGTTCGTGGATTTATGGGTAAGCTTAATCTTCGAAAATTATGTCTCTATAACAATAAAAATTTAAAATCTGCACATACAATTATATAGTTAATAATAAAGAAGAACATTTGAATCCATAAGTTACTATGTGAATGATCTATTATTGAATATTATTCTTCGTACCTTAATCTTTGTTATTTGAGATTATTTTACTTAACTTATATACGGTTACGATGTTTTTTTTTTAATATTTTAGGTGTAATCTAACTTTTATATTTAAAATTCATTTTTCATAAAATTTATCTTTTTTGGACAAACTGTTGTAATGATTTTTTTAATCAAACTAAAAATATTTATTTAACTATAAGTTTTTGTTATGACTAATTTATAGTGGTTCAAAAATAATATATGCTTGTCGAGAAGTCAATACAAAATACCCCATAACTATCCCAGAACTCGGTATCACAAGTGCATGAGCAATTTCTAAGAAATAATGTAATACAACAACCGTCTAGAATACAATATTGGACAGAAAATAAATACAGTAATCTGAAAAGACTTGCTGGCTGCGAGTCATCTCGGGATATGCAGCTCACCCAAGTCTTCGTATTAACCATGCTACTATGTTCACTAGGCCAATAGAGATGCATGTGCAACAAAAATGAATAGAAGTGTAGTATGAGTACGAAAACAACATGTACCCAATGAGTATCCCGTCTAATCTCGAAGAAGTAGAGACGAGAGATCGACTTAGACACTTGTTAGTGGTCAAATCTCACGAATTTATTAAGGACATCAGTAGATTCAAATGAATTACTAGACAAGTAAAAAGTTCTTTTTTTTTAATATAAAAAGCCTCCGGATTCATAATCCTTTAATTAACAATTATCTCAAGTCGGGAGAGCATCTATCAATATCAATAAATATCAAGGCAAGCAATATAAGCATACTCCTGCCGAGGTCGTACGACCCAATCCAACATTAATGTAAAATGTGCATTGCCGAAGGTCGAACGACACGAACCATAGATGCATCTATTACCCCGCTCGCGAACCATAGATGCGACGCAGTCAAATTTAAATAAACAATCATCCTGCTCGCGACCTTACATGCGATGCAGGTACACATAGAAATACATGCTCAAACAGCAAATTAAGAATTTATCGAGGAATATTTATCCAAATGAAAGCCAATTCTCTTTCAACGATTTAAGAAAATGAAATTTAATCTTTTTAGAAATTTATTTACCAATTCGATAGGATTTAAGCAATTCAAGCTGTCAATAACATTACAAATATTCTAAGTACAACATATTTTTGGGTCCTAGACTACCCGGACAATAACATGATAGTAGCTACGCACGGGCCGTGCATATGTAGCCCCCACAAATAAGAGCATATAACCAGTTAATTCACCTATGGGGACAATTTCCTCTTACAAGGTTAAAAAGAAGACTCACCTCGCTCCGAAGATTCATAACCGGCATCTCACGCCCTTCCGAAGACTCGAATTGATGCTAAATGCTTCAAAGCTAGCCAATAATTATGCAAACCTATTAATATATGCTCAATTACTCATTACAATCCAATTTATAACAATTCCTAACCCCAATCGAAAAGTTGACAAAAATGCCCTCGAGCCCACGTGCCCGAATTCCGAATTTTGGATAACTCGGGAGCATTTTGATTATGGACTCTACGTCAAAATGTGTTTTGAGACTGGTTGGTATGTCACCGTAATCTTATGTCCATGACAAAAAGTTATAACTTAGCTACGTAAGTTTATTGTCCCTCAATTTGTGGTTATATCAAGTTGTCATAATTAATACTTGTAACTATTAATCCAATTATTGTCACGATTTTTTATAACTTGAATAAAATAATTTCTTTTTGATTGAACATTTGTTTTAAATTATTTATTATGGCTAAATATTACTACAATAACTTTAAATATGTGATAAGTGCTTATATTTAGCGATGAATTTTATGCTGAAAATAAATTTGTAGCTATTGAGCCAGCTATTACTATACTTTTTTATAATTGAAGCAAAAATATTTTAGTTACAATATTTTATTTCAAGTAATTTTGTGGC
>MU775531.1:18855-40338 GCA_026770625.1 Nicotiana glauca | reverse complement strand
TCTCATTTCTTATCAAAATCATTCCAAATCAATTCTAACGCACCCAATACCGATAATGAAACATAAGAAAGCAGAAAATGGGAAGAACAGGGTAGTAACTCATGAGACGACGGGTCGGGTCGTCACATTCTAAATCATGCCTCTTCGATTTCCGTGTATCTTGGCCCTATAAATAGGAGGAAGGTTCAATCTTTTTTATCTTTCGAACTTCTGAATTCTTTCTTCTTCCCTTTTCATCTTCCTTGCCAAAAACTGCTACTTCATGCTGAATTCTTCCATTTCTATTGAAACCACCCTTCTTATTGTCAGAGCTTGATTTATATAAAAATTATTATCACAAAACGTGGGCAAAATAGCAAAAAAGCCGAGGGTGACACCCCATCTAGGGTTCCACCATCTTCGGGTGGTGATGGGAAAAAGGCAGAGAAACCCTTCGTCCCTCTTAGCGTAGATAATGTCCTTCCAAAAGAGATACACGCTCGCAGAGATTTCCCGACCAAGAGCCTGACTCCTTCTTGGGATCACAACGAGCTATTACAATCACATTTGGATGACCTGCGAGAGGCGTACTAGATTCCAGACCATGTGGTGGTGGAGCCGGCCGGGATGGACTATGCCAACGTGCACCAGCCGGGATATTGCACATTTTACGAATATCCATTCTTGATAGGGTACGACCTCCCAGTTTATCCCCTCGTGGAGGAGCTTTGCCGCTTTTACAATGTGTGCTCGGCTCAGCTCACTCCCTATACTTGGAAGGTATGTCGTATTATGACCACCTACGCAGCCAGGGCCGGATGCAACATTTCGGTCCACCACCTCTTACAATTATTCAGCCCTGGCTACATGAGGGTTACTATGCTGCAACTAAAAAGCCGTGGCACGAGAGGCCTGGTCGTTAAGGCCGACGACAAGACTAACCGCCGCTTCTGTCGCAAATTTTTCTATATCAGGACGAAGCACCTGGTGTCGAATCCTGAAGGATTCCCGGAAAGATGGAATCCAGAACGTAAGTGTTTTTACTTGAATTTCGTACTGTTTGTGATCTTGACCGTACGACCATTATAACTTCTTTTTGTTTTCCCTCTCCTTTTTGCAGCGAGGGCTTCTCCACCCCGATTTGTTGACAATATTAGATCGTGGGTGGAGAGGTTGATTCCATTTGCGGAGGAGTGCCGCACCTGGTCCACGTTCCGTGATCGATACGACCCACCAGGCAACTCTTTGACCATGGTTTGGAGGTTTCATTATGTTTCGTTACCTCACTTATTTATGTTGGCAGGTCGGAGCGCCCCTAAGAGAAAGAAGCAGAATGTCGCTGCCTCGTCTGGGTGGGGGACTAATTCAGGAGATTAGTACGTACCCTGTGGCTCGCCCAGTGATGGCGTTCCAGAGGTTCCTCAACCTGAGGTTACGCCTGTGGCTGCGTCCACAGGTGAAGCAACTCCTTAACCGCCATTCCCACGGCCCGTGGAGGAGACTTCCGACGGTGAGGAGCCGCCAGAAAGGAAGAGACGCCGGTTGATGCTTGGCAAGGGGATAGCCACAGAGGACAAGGGGGCGAGCGAGCCCTGTTCGGAGACGAGGCCAGTTTTTATGGCCGATGAAATCCGCTCGGGGAGTCGGCTCCCCAGGGGAGGGCAGTTCTCGACGCCGCCCCCGTACATGTTCTGGAGGGTGGCATGTCGTCTGCTACTGAGGAAGCGGATGATGAGGAGAGGGCGGAACCTGAGATGGCCCCTGCGGATGTGGGTGCATTGAGGAGGGATCGAGCCCACGTGGGGATGACGGTGGGTGGGTCTAACCGCCAAATTTTGATCCCACGTGGATATAACCTGTTGCAACATAGCGAGCAGGCCGCAGCGGATATGCCCTGCTGTGTGCGGCCACTGAGCGAAAAATATTGAAAGACGTTAGCGATAGGGATCTATCTCGAAGGATTGCTGGCGCGGCTTTGCAGGTATATTTCATTTTTATTTATGTATTATAAAGTGAACTTTGGTGCGTGCTAATTTGTCTTCTTTCTGTCTCTTCTTCAGAACCTCATTTTGGAGATAGAGAGGTGTCGGCGAGCGCAGAAGAAGGCTGCCACCTTTAAGAAGGTGGCAAAGAAGTACCGGGAGTGCTGCGCCAAGCATCAAGCGCTGGCGGACCTATTTGCACAGGACCCGCAGTTTCAGGTTTTTCATGAGGGCCTGGAGCAGTCGGAGGCCCAGCTGAAGCGAAAGGTAGTTCAGCTACAGCAGGTGGATGACCAACTGATGGCCGTCTTGGCTCGAAATATTGAACTGGAGACTCTTCTCCAGTCAAAGGAGGATGAACTGGAGGTTGGTCATGGGGTAGCGGCGGAGGCCGCCAATTTACGTGCCGAGGTCGATGCCTTAACCACCGAGCTCAATGGCAAGGCGGCTGAAATTGAGGCTCTTATACAGGCTGCTACGTCCAGGTCTGATGACGGTGTGCCTGGCGAGGCGCGGGATATGTGGGTGTACGCCGAAGCCAAGATGGTCGTGTTCGAGGAGTTGCTTGCTGCAGGCCGAGCCACTGAGGCGGAGGTAGAGGACTAGCATCGTTTAGCTCGGGTTCCCCAAGGAGCCTGTGGATATAGTTCCGATTCCCCAGACCGGGCGGGCTATAATTCCGAAGACGTTAACCGTCTGGCTTCCGAGTCCTGGATCTCTGTAGCTTATCAAGCTGAGGGCGGCAGCGGAAAAGATGACGGACCGGTAGGCGACCGCGGACTGGACGGCGGGCCATGCTAGGAATTGTACTTATTTTGTTTTTGTTGTTTTGTGGAGATGTAAATAGATCCCATTCTACATGTATATTTTTCTTGACGATAATAGAAGTTACTCTTTTGCTGTTTCTTTTCGTACCTTTTATTTTTGGTATCTCGACTCCGCAGAGTGGATGCTTGTTTGTTTGTTTGTAGAGTTTTTTTAATGTGTTTCTTGAATGTTGCCTTGTCTGTTGCTTATGTACTTTGCGCCGTAATCGGACAGAGTTGGCGACCGATAGTGACGGTTGCCTTAATCGTGATATTGTCGATGGTCCTGGCTATGTGTGTAACTTCGACTGTTGTCGAGTTATTTTGTTTGTCGTAGTCGAGCTGGGTCGACTTATTGACGATGGTGGCCTTAGCTGTTTACACATTGGAGATGGCCATAGCCATGTACGTGACTTCGACTGTCGTTGAGTTTGTTTGTCGTAGTCGAGCTGGGTCGACATATTAACGATGGTGGCCTTAGCCATTTACATGTTGGAGATGGTCGTAGGCATGTATATGACTTCGACTATCATCGAGTTTGTTTTTCGTAGTCGAGCTGGGTCGACTTATTGATGATGGTGGCCTTAGCCGTTTACACGTTGGAAATGGCCGTAGCCATGTACGTGATTTCGACTGTCATCGAGTTTGTTTGTCGTAGTCGAGCTGGGTTGACTTATTGACGATGATGGCCTTAGACGTTTACACGTTGGATATGGCCGTAGCCATGTACGTGACTTCGACTGTCGTTGAGTTTGTTTGTTGTAGTCGAGCTGGGTCGACTTATTGACGATGGTGGCCTTAGCCGTTTACACATTGGAGATGGCCGTAGTCATGCACGTGACTTCGACTATCGTCGAGTTTGTTTGTCGTAGTCGAGCTGGGTCGACTTATTGACGATGGTGGCCTTAGCCATTTATACATTGGAGATGGTCGTAGCCTTTCGTATATTGGAGATGACCGTAGCCTTTCATACATTGGAGATGGCTGTAGCCTTTCATACATTGGATATGGCCGTAGCCTTTCATACATTGGAGATAGTCGTAGCCTTTCGTACGTTGGAGATCATGCTAGTCCAGTCCCTTTGTCATGCCAGTCGAGAGGGCGTATGGAGTGGCTGGTGTGATAAACTTGCCTCGTGAGTATCTACAGGCATCCCCTCTGACGCCTCGTTAAAAACCTTCCCGAGAAAACCCAATTGGGACAAAACTCGGGCAAGGGAAAAAGAGTACGACTCGGGAGGTGCCTTTCAGAAATGGAAATACTTGAGGTGGGCGACGTTCCAATTGTTTTGGAGCATTTTTCCTTCCATTGTCTCTAACTGTAATGCCCCTTTATTCGCTACTGCTGTGATTTTGTATGGTCCGTCCCAGTTGGTGCCCAGTTTTCCTTCTCTTGGGTCTTTTGATGCCAACATTTTGGCTTTGAAGACCTAGTCGCCTACTTTGAGTGGTTGTATTTTGGCCCTCTTGTTGTAGTACCTTTCGACTTGTTGTTTCTGGGCCACCATTCTTATGTGAGCTATTTCTCTTCTTTCCTCGGCATCATCAAGGTCTTGAAGTCTGTTCGCGTCATTTTTTGCTCCGCTTGTATGCGAATACCTAAGGCTTGGTTTACCTACTTCGCCCGGTATGACAGCGTTGGTTCCATAGACCAGTGAGTATGGTGTCTCTCCTGTGGAGGATTTGGGTATGGTCCGGTGTGCCCATAGTACTTCTGGTAGTAGCTCAGGCCATAGCCCTTTGGCGTCTTCGAGCTTCTTCTTCAGTATGTTAAGTATCGTTTGTTGGACGACTCTACTTGGCCGTTGGCGGAGGGGTGGTATGGCTTGGAGAGTATTCACTTAATATGCCATTTGTTGAAGAACTCAGTTATTTTCTGGCCGATGAACTGCCGTCCGTTGTTGCAGGTGATTTCTTTGGGGATGCCGAAGCGACAAATGATATTCTTCCATATGAAAGCGATGACTTCCTGTTTGCATATTTGGGAGTACGCACCTGCTTCCACCCACTTGGAAAAATAGTCAGTTAAAACCAATAAAAATTGTACCTTTCCTCATCCTGCTGGTAGCGGGCCGACTATGTCCATTCCCCATTTGATGAAAGGCCATGGGAAAGTGACCGATTGTAGAGGCTCCCCTGGTTGGTGTATCATGGGGGCATACTTTTGGCATTGTTCGCATCGGCGGACATATTCTGCCACGTCTTTCTTCATAGTTGGCCAATAGTAGCCGGCCCGTATTAAGCAGCGTACGAGGGTGCGGTTACCTGTGTAGGTGCCGCAGTGGCCTTCGTGCACTTCTTCGAGTACTGGTGTCGTTTGGTGAGGCCCTAGGCACTTGGCCAGGGGTCTACCAAAGGTTCTTTTGTAGAGCTCGCGGTTTATCAGGCAATACCGGGCAGCATGTACGCGAAGCTTCTTGGCTTCTTTTTTGTCAGGTGGGAGTGTCCCCTCCTGCAAGTAGGACACAAACTGGTTGCGCCAGTCCCAAGTCAAATTTAAGAAGAGTACCTCAGTATGATCAATGGCTGAATGAAGGAGGGTGACCACACTTTCTTTGTCAACGTTTTTAGTGGCTGCGGCCAGTTTTGCTAGGTCGTCTGCCTCGGCGTCCGTACCCTAGGAACCTGCTCAAAGCGGCATTCGTTGAGCTCAGTCATTAATCTGTGGATTTCCGATTGGTACTTTTGCAATCTCTGCTCCTTGATTTGGTAAGTTCCAGTGACCTGGTTCACCACGAGCTGGGAGTCACAATGGAGGACGAGTCGTTGAGCTCCATACTTGATGGCTATTCTTATACCTACAATAACAGCCTCGTATTCAGCCTCGTTGTTAGTCATCTCGGGGCATCGTATGGACTGGCGAATTATTTCGCCCGTGGGGACCTCGAGAACGAGTCCCAGTCCCGATCCCGAGGCATTAGCGGCGCCGTCAGTGTAAAGAGCCCATAGGTCGGTATTGGAGGGGCACGAGGTGCCTCTTGTTCCACCTCTGGCAATATCTCTATGCTGAAGTCGGCCACGAAGTCGGCGAGTACTTGCAACTTGATGGCAGTTCTCGGGAGATACGAGATATCATGCTTGCTGAGCTCTATGGCCCACCTGGCAAGCCTGCCTGATAACTCAGGCTTATGTAGGATGCTTCTCAAGGGGAAGGTTGTTACTACTTTTATGGGGTGGCATTGAAAATAGGGTCTGAGCTTCCGTGAAGCTACGACCAGTGCCAGGGCTAATTTTTCAAGGTACGGATACCGTGTTTCGGCGTCCACTAAGGTCTTGCTAATATAGTAAATAGGGGATTGCGTACCTTTAGTCTCACGAACCAATACCGCACTGACGGCGACCTCAGATACAGCCAGGTATACCAGCAGGGGCTCGCCCGGATTTGCTTTGGCCAGCAGTGGAGGCGAGGACAGGTACGCCTTCAATTTTCTCAAGGCTTCGACACATTCTTCGTTCCATTGTAATCCATTGTCCTTTCTCAGTACATTGAAAAATTTATGGCATATGTCGGAGGATCGTGAGATGAATCTAAATAGGGCGGCTATTCGCCCCGTCAGCTTCTGCACCTATTTTTTGTTGTTCAGCACCTCAGGTATCGCGTCTATCGCCTTGATTTGGTCTGGGTTAACTTCGATACCTCGTTGCGACACGAGGAATCCTAAGAACTTCCCTGAGGCTATGCCGAAGGCACATTTCTTCGGGTTCAGCTTCATCCTATATCTTCTCAATATTCCGAAGGCTTCTTTCAGGTGGTCGATGTGATCCTATTTTCTTGTCAACTTTACCAGCATATCGTCGATATAAACTTCCATGGTCTTACTGAGCTTCTCTTTGAACATCTTGGTGACCAATCTCTGGTACGTAGCCCCCGCGTTTTTGAGCCTGAAGGGCATCGCTTTGTAGCAGTAAGTCCCTTGATGGGTGATGAAAGTCGTCTTCTCCTGATCTTCCTCGGCCATCATGATCTGATTGTAGCCGAAGTAAGCGTCTAGGAAACTTAACAGTTCATGTCCTGCGGTGGCGTCGATCAATTGGTCGATGTGAGGTAGTGGGAATGAATCCTTCGGGCATGCTTTGTTTAGATCGGTGAAATATACGCACATCCTCCACTTCCCATTTTTCTTTTTTAACCATGACGACATTGGCGACCCACTGGGGGTACTTTGATTCCCTGATGGAGCCGTTGGCAAGTAGTTTGTCCACTTCCTCGCTGACCATTTCATTGATTGCGGCATTGAATTTCCTTCTCATTTGCCACACGGGCAGATGCAATGGATCGACGTTCAGCTTGTGGGTGGCGATATCTCGCGGAATCCCTGGCATATCTGAATGGGAGAAAGCAAATAAATCTGCATGGTTAGTTAGGAATTCATGATACTTACTTGGGTTGGCGAGGTTGTGGCCGATGTAGGCTTTCTTTGCTGGGTTGGTGTCGTCTAATTGGACTGGGTCGAGGTCTTCGATAGTTGCTTTACATGCTTCCATGACGTCAGGATCTTTGATGGCATCCGCTGTTGGGTCGACTTTAGTCCCCGACACGGCTAATTACCATGCCTCCGTACTTGCCCCTTTTAGCTGTTGGGTGTGGGCGCAATCTTGAGTTATTTTGTAGCACTCCTGGGCGGTGCGTGGCTCTCCCCTAATGTTGAATATTCCCCATGGGATAGGGAATTTGATCGCCTGGTAAAGGCTTGAAGGAAACGCTCGCATGGCGTGTATCCATGGGCGTCCTATGATGACGTTGTACGCCGTTTCTTGGTTCATCACATGCAAAGTTGTTTCCAGCGTGACTCCTTCCGCTAAGATGGGCAGGGTTATTTCTCCGGATGTCCGTTCCACTACATTGTTAAAATCGGTTAGTGTTATGTAGTGCGATATTACCCTATCTTCGAGTCTCATTTGTGCAAGGACCCTTGGGTGGATAATACAGGAACCACTTCCATCGTCGATCATGACTCTTTTGACATCCATATCAGCGATACATAAAGTAATAACTAAAGCATAATAGTGAGGGAAAGACAAACCGTCGGCATCGGACTTGTTGAAGGAGATACTACCTTCGAAGACGTCATACCGTTCGTGGGAGATAGTCCGCTTCAGTCTGTATGTATTGGTGAATTTGACGTGGTTGATCGTTGAGTCGTTGCTGCCACCGATGATCATGTTTATCGTTCGTGTTGGGGAAGGCGGCTTTGGCGGCCCACGAGGTTGTTCCCGTCTGCGCGCAAAGTTGATTTTCCCTTTGTCGCTGAGTAACTCCTTCAGGTATCCCTGGTTCAGCATCCTGACTACTTTTTGCCATAGGCATACACAGTCTTCGGTTTTATGTCCCCGTTCCTGATGGAACTCACACAGGACGTTTGATTTCCTTGTGGCGGGGTCTGATTTCATCTTCTGTGACCATTGCACCTTGGTACCTAGCTTCTCCAGTGCATACACTATTTCTGAAAGAGACACACAAAAGTTATGTGCGGATAATAAGGGGCCGTACCTCTTTCGTTTCGAAGTGGGGTGACGTGTCATTGTAACGCGTCCATATGTCTGGGTGGTGGATGGGAGGATATGGTGTACGGCTGATGTCGGTCTCTGTTGGAGTGCGGGGGTTGTTCTCGACGTCCCTCATTGCACCGATCTCTCCTTGTTTCTGAATGTATTGCCGTTAGCCGTTAGCCGTTGAGTCGGCCCATTGAGATCATCCTCGTCCGCTCGCACCTCGTCACAATAGGCATTGTGGATTTCCTCCCATGTGGTAGGGGATATTTTATGAGGCGGCTCAGCAGCTTCTTGGTCGCCCTCGAGCCGTCCCTGCTTAGCCCGTTCTGGAAAGCGGCGACAGCCATACCTTCCGATACATTCGGTAGACTCATCCTCACCTTGTTAAACCTGGCTAGGAAGTCTCTAAGCCCTTTTCCCGTGGTTTGTCTAACGGCGAAGATGTCGTTGACCCTTGTTTCCACTTTCTTCGCACCCGCATGGGCGGTGATGAACTTATCCGCCATTTCCTCGAATGTTGATATTGCCTTAGATGGCAACTGAGAATACCATGTCAAGGCCCCTCCTGTCAACGTCTCGCCAAACTTCTTCAGCAACACCGACGGTACCTGCTCTTTCGATAGGTTGTTTCCCTTCACAGCAGTAACGTAGTGGATCAGATGATCCTCGGGATCCGTGGTTCCGTCGTATACCTTCAAGTAGGGAGGCATCTTGAAGGTTTTTGGGATAGAGTAAGGGGTAGCTTCTTCAGTGTATGGCTGCTCTACGAACCTCCCCACGTTGCATTTTGGTAGCAACTTGGAAGCTCCGGGGATTTCGTCGACCCTCTCGTGGTGTTCTTTCATCTGGTCGCGGAGTGCTTTATTTTCGTTTTCCATTTTTTCCATCTTTCTTAGGATGGAAGTTAGTGTAGCATCACTGGTCTGTGCTTTGATGGGTTGGTTATTTACTCGTGCATCCTCATGTTCGCCCATGGCAGCGGTGATGCTTACCGTTGGCACAGACCTGATGTTGCCTTGCGGTGACTTCTCGACCAAGCCACTTAGGGTGCTTATCAGCCATTCTTCCAATAGCTTTTTGACCATCGAGGGTGCTTCCTTAACAGCAGATGTGGAAGCTCCCTTTTCGTGCAAGATCGTTAGATATTCGGATGGGGAAGATGAGATCTCTGCACCTGGTGCGGTGCTGGGGGTTGCATTGATGATGACGTCGTCACTGGCCTCGTTGAGAGGAACAAGAAGGTTGGCTGTGACACCCACTATAGCTTTCGATCTGGTGTTATTTTCAGCCATCTTTTGTTTTCGTGTGATGTAGAGAAAGGTATTTGGTTGATCTCTAGGTGGATACTATAATTTTGATTCTCGAAATTCCCACAGACGGCGCCAAATTGTTTGGCTCAAAAGTTAAAAGTATACTATGTAAGCTAGAAAACAATCAAAAATATGGGAGGGTAAATCGTAATCAAATATAATAGGCCTAGAGATATAAGAATGATAACTATGCTGTAGATCTAATACTTAAAATTATATTCTGAACTCAAGAAAAGTTGTTCGTCAGAAGTAAGAGATAGAGAGAGAATGAGAGAGTTGTATTATTCAATAATAATACCGATGGTTTTTACAATGGGAAGGTCCCCTTTATATAAGGAGGGGCCTTCCATAAAATAATAATAAAAGTATCGAACGTGGTTGACGTCCTCCTAGCGAGGACGCCCAGTTCTAAATAGCGTCGCCTTCTCCCTCACGTCCGAGCCGCGCTCTTATTGTAGCAGATATATGCTTACTTGGCGTACCCTTTGGCGTAGAGGCGTATAAGGTCAAATTTGACCCCATACAGTAAACTCTGAAACCCACTTTAAGGATCGTGATGGCACCTAGGTAAGCCTAAATGCATAATACACGATCCATTTAAGGTCTAGAACTGTAATGCCTAGAGCAAAAGTTAGTAAAATCAATATTATAACGTGAAGCTATAAACCATTATTTGGATTCAACTATTATTGTATTACTTACTTTACAAAATCTACTTTGTAGCATCCTACTGACCTCAAATTCTTTCACCTAAAAATCAGAAAACAACCATAACATGAATAGGGAAGAGATAAACATTCTTCTTGGTTGGCTTGACCCCTACCCCCCGCCCCAAAACTTCACAAGATTCTGTTAGCAGCCCCCTAAATTCATGAGTTCATATAGACATCTTGACTTGATCAAATAAATTAACAATACTTCGTCTGGTAAGTAATCCTTTGCTATATCTTGTAACATTGGGGACTAACAACAATGATGGTCGCATCAAACTACAAAAGCAGAATATTAGGCAACTAAACTTTCTATCGATAATTTGGAAAGGACGGAATTGCTGAAAACAACTTCATCTTTACACTACATTAGCACCACAGGAGGAAACATTTAGTGCAATCTACTATTATTTCTTTCATATAAGAGTGGCAACATGCAAAAAATACTAAGTTATACTACTAACCACTAACTTAATACTATAACAAAACCTCCATTTCTCCAGCACCCTATCATCCCTGTCTATATGTAAACCTCAACAACATTCACTATTATTAAGCTGTATAAGCTACTTATTAACTATACAAGTCGTCGCCGTCTCCAGCAGAATTAGCAGAAGCGAATGGGTCGGTTGTTGCCCCACGTGCCATAGTATTAGCTGTGTGCTCTGCAAATTTGAACTCGGTTCCAAATCCACGTGATTGCTGTAATGTTTGAGCAAAAAGCTAGTACTTCCTAATGTCAGCATCACTCACACTTCATCGAGCATATTTCATGGACTCCTCAAAGTGTGCAGGCTTTATTTAAGCCACTTCATCACTGTCATCTTCATCCATGGCTTCAAGGTTCTCTCTCCTCTTCCTTTCTCGCTCAATATCCTGTCATTTCCCCAACCAAGGAGAAGTAAAAGTTATATATCTCGAAATTGGAAAAACAGGAAATGATCGACGGAGCAGCAATTTACATATCAAAAGTATACCATCACCAAGCATTTTACCAGTATTAAGGTGTATAAAGGTAGAGGAATGTGATATCAGATAACTGGGACCTCCTATCAGGAAAGAAAGATGTTGAAAACAACTGTAGAAACTACCACGCATAACAAGTTTCAATGTTTTCATTACGGGACTCTAATATATGGATGTGAAAAAGGAACACCTTTTACCATTTCAATGTTTTCTCTAATAGCGTATTTGCATGCTCGCTGACAAATCTCAGTTATGTCTGCACCACTAAAACCATGAGTATACTGTGAGAGAGCTGCCAGATCCACGTCCTTAGAGACAGGGGACCGTTGAATATGGTAAAACTCCCACGTCGGTGGGAGACTTAAGTTTGGGGAGAATTTCACCTTGTAAAAAGAAGCCTAATGTTTAGGATTTAAATATACCTCTCATTTGCCTTCTTATCTTCTTAAGGCATTTGTATTTTCTTTCTTTAGTATTATTTCACTTGTATTTTTGGAGTGGAATAAAATATTAGTTGTGTCCGAGGAGTAGGCAAAATTAGCCGAACCTGTCTTATTTATTATTTGTGGCTGCCATAATTTTTGGTATAGTAGTTGTGACTCATTCACACTATATACATTTGGCTTCCGCAACAATTGGTATCAGAGACAAGGTACTGTCTAAGTATGCTATGTGGTTGCAGCATAGTTTGATCTTCCACACCAGAAACAATTTATCTTGGTAACTGAATCAAGGTTCTGTCTGAGTATGCTCTGTGGTTGCAGCTTAGTCCGATCTTCCACACTACAAAGGAAATAATCTTGATTTGTGTCATCAGCTATTAAATAATATTTTTGTCAAAGATGTGAGACAATAAACAAGAAGAATCTACATCAAGTGTCAACAATACATCATCATTGACATCTTCGCTTATGACAAGAATTGTGTCAAATGCGAAATTTGCAGTAGAAATTTTTTATGGGTCAGGACATTTTGGGATGTGGCAAGGCGAGGTTCTAGATGTCCTTTTTCAACAAGGGCTAGATCTTGCTATTGAAGAAAAGAGGCAAGATGTTATTAGAGAAGAAGATTGGAGAATTATCAACCATGTTGCTTGCGGTACCATTCGATCCTACTTTGCTAGAGAGCAGAAATATCCATACACAAAGAAAACTTCTTCAAGTAAATTATGGAAAGCACTGGAGGATAAATTTTTGAAGAAAAATAGTCAAAATAAATTGTACATGAAGAAGAGATTGTTTCACTTCACCTATGTTTCTGGTACCACGATGAACGAACATATCACCAGTTTTAATAAGTTGGTCACAAATTTCCAAAATATGGATACAACTTATGATGATGGTGACTTGGCCGTGATGATGTTGGTATCACTTCCTGATGAGTACAAGCACCTTGAAACTACTCTACTCCATGGAAATGACGAAGTTTCTCTCAGAGAAGTTTGTTCGGCTTTGTACAGGTATGAACAAAGAAAGCGAGAAAAATAGAAGGGCAGAGAAGGAGAAGCACTATATATGAGGGGTCGTCCTCAAAATCAAACGAGGACAAAGAAAGGAAAATCTAAGTCAAGATCTAAACCCAGCAAAGATAAATGTGCCTTTTGTCGAGAAAAAGGTCAGTGGAAGAAAGACTGTCCAAAGTTGAAGAATAAGGCCAAACATAACAATGGAAAGGCCATTATGGATTCAAATGTAGCTGATTGTGATGATTCAGACTTCTGATTAGTTACAACAGAGTCATCAACATCATCAGACATACGATTGATGGACTCAGCTTGTAGCTATCATATGTGTCCCAACAGGGACTGGTTCGTGGAATTTCAAGAAGGAGAATATGGAGTCATCCACACAGCGGATAACAACCCTCTTACCTTATATGGAATTGGTTTAATACTTTAAGGAACCATGATGGAATGATCATAACATTAACAGATGTTCGATATGTACCGGATTTAAAGAAGAATCTCATCTCTGTGGGAGCCCTAGAATCAAAAGGGTTCAAAATCGTTGCAGAAAATGGAGTGATGAGAGTATGCTCTGGTGCACTAGTGGTAACAAAGGCTAATAGGAAAAACTATAACATGTACCGCTATCGTGGTAGTACAGTTATTGGAACAACGACAGTGACGTCCAGTGATGACAAAGAGGCAGGAGCAACCAGGCTATGGCACATGCACTAGGGACATGCTGGAGGGAAATCCTTGAAAACTCTATCAGATCAAGGATTGTTGAAAGGGGTAAGGACTTGCAACTTGGAGTTTGCGAGCATTATGTCAAGGGGAAACAGACAAGGGTTAAATTTGGTACAACAATCTATAATACTAAAGGCATTTTGGATTATTTACACTCTGATATTTGGGGTCCTTCCAAAACACCTTCATTGGGTGGGAAGCACTATTTTATAACCTTTGTTGATGATTTTTCCCGAAGAGTATGGGTGTATACAATGAAGAGCAAAGATGAAGTACTGGGAATTTTTCTCAAATGGAAGACGATGGTGGAGAATCAAACATGCAAGGAGGATCAAGTGTATTCACACAGATAATGAAGGCGAATACAAAAATGATCATTTCAATAAGGTCTGTGAAAATGATGGCATCGTCCGAAACTTCACTGTCAGACATACACCACAACAGAATGGAGTGGCAGAATGTATGAACCAGACCTTGCTGGAGAAGATAGGGTGTATGTTGTCCAATGCTGGCTTGGACAAAGAATTTTGGATTGAGGCAATTACATATGCATGTCACCTCATTAATCGTCTACCATCTGCTTCTATTGATGGCAAGACACCGTTTGGAAAATGGTACGGAAAGCATGCTGTAGATTATGACTATTTGCACGTGTTTGGCTCAACTGCATATTATCATGTGACAGAGTCAAAATTGGATCCAAGGGCAAAGAAGGCTATTTTTATGGGGATTACTTCTGGAGTCAAAGGATATCGCTTATGGTGTCCTATGACAAAGAAAGTAATATTCAGCAGGGATGTTACCTTCGATGAATCTGCTATGGTAAATAAGGTAACAAATGAAGATACCAAACAAGATGATGGTGCTTCTAAGCAAGTGGAGTTTAAGGGAAAAATTATTTTTCCTACACAAGAAGCAGAGGAGGAAACAAATGAAGATTATCCTCTGGAAGGAGAGCCGGTAGAGGATATTCCAACTTAGGAACCTCAACAACAACTTGAATCAATAGCAACCAGCAGGCCAAAAAAGACAATAACGAAACATGTTCGTCTCATAGAGACGATGGCTTGTGCCGCCTCAATTGTAGCTGATGATGTTCCAACCACTTATAAAGACACAGTCCAAAGTTTAGAAGAAGATAAGTGGAGGATTGCCATGAATGATGAAATACAGTCCCTTCATCAGAATCATACATGGAGATTGGCCAATCTCCCGAAGGGAAAGAAAGCAATTAGGTGCAAATGGGTATTTGCAAAGAAAAAAGGATTTCCTAACCAAGAAGACGTTCTTTACAAAGCAAGATTGGTGGCCAAAGGATATGCTCAAAAGGAGGGAATTGATTACAATGAAGTATTTTCTCCAGTTGTAAAACATTCCTCCATTAGAATTATGTTGGCTTTGGTAGCACAGTTGGATTTGGAACCAGTTCAGATGGATGTAAAAATTTTTTACATGGAAACTTGGAGGAGGAAAACTACATGACTCAGCTAGAAGGATTCAAAGTTGTTGGAAAAGAAAATATGGTGTGCAAACTTGAAAAATTATTGTACGGATTGAAACAATCTTCAAGACAATGGTACGAGCGATTTGACAAGTTTATGTTGCGGCAAGGGTACAAAAGAAGCAAATACGATCATTGTGTATTTGCGCAAGCTTGAAGATGGTTCCTTTGTATATCTTCTCCTATATGTTGATAGCTTCCAAGAATTCAGAAGAAATTGATAAGTTGAAGATTCAACTGAAGAACGAGTTCGAGATGAAGGATTTGGGTGAGGCAAAGAAAATTCTTGGCATGGAGATAATAAGAGATAGACGTTCAAAGAAACTCTGTTTATCTCAGAAAAAATATTTGAAAAGAGTACTACAACATTTTGGCATAGATGAGAAGACTAAGCCAGTTAGTACTCCACTTGCTCCCCATTTTAAGCTAAGTACTATTATGTCGCCAAAGGATGAAGCTGAATGGGAATATATGTCAAAGGTACCATACGCAAATGTTGTTGGTAGCTTGATGTATGCGATGGTTTGTGTGAGACCTGACATTTCACAAGTTGTTGGAGTTATTAGCAGATATATGCATAATCCAGGAAAGGAGAATTGGCAAGCTTTGAAGTGGATTCTACGATATATTCATAATACTGTAGATGTCGGGTTACTTTTTGAGTAGGAAGACAATCAGTCTGTAGTTGGATATTGTGATTCGGATTTTGCGGGTGATCTGGACAAACGAAGATCAACTACTGGTTATGTGTTTACTTTTTCAAAGGCACCAGTTAGTTGGAAGACTACTATGCAGTCAACAGTTGCTTTGCCTACAATAGAGGCAGAGTACATGGCTATTACAGAGGCTGTGAAGGAGGCAATTTGGCTTCAGGGGTTGCTAAAGGAGCTTGGCAATGAACAAAAAAGTATCACAATTTTTTGTGATAGTCAAAGTGCTATTCAATTAGCGAAGAACCAAGTTTATCATGCAAGGACGAAGCACATTGATGTTTGGTATCATTTCGTAGGAGGCTGGACAGGTTCACCAAGCTCTTCACTGCTACATTCAGCGGAGCTTCTTCTGAGGACCTCCAGGATTTCTTATATAGCTGCCACGAGGTTCTTCGGAACATGGGCATCGTGGAGTCCAATGGAGTTGATTTTACAGCTTTTCGTCTATCTGGATCCGCCAAGACTTGGTGGAGGGATTATTGTTTAGCCAGACCGGCAGGGTCACCGCCTTTGACTTGGAATCAGTTTTCGGAGTTGTTTCTAGAGAAGTTTCTTCCCGTTACTTAGAGGGATGCTTACCGGAGGCAGTTTTAGCACCTCCAGCAGGGGTCTATGGCGGTCACCCAGTATGAGACCCGGTTTATCGATGTGGCTCGCCATGCCCTCATCATACTCCCCACTGATAGGGAGAGGCTGAGGAGATTCATTGATGGTTTGATTCAGCCTATTCGTCTTCAGATGGCCAGGGAGGCAGGTAGTGACATTACCTTTCAGGAGGCAGCCAATGTGGCCCAGAGGATCGAGATGGTTCTGCCACAGGGAGGTAGTCATAGGGCAGACAAGAGACCCCGTCACTCGGGTCGATTCGGTGGTGCCTCATCTGGAGGCAGGGATTCTTATGATATTGGTCAGCCTTCCAGACCCTTTCAGTCAGCCCTCCAGGCTTCACAGGGTGTTCCAGGTGATCGTGGTTTTCATGGGCAGTATTCCGATCAGCAGACACTCAGTGCACCACCAGCTCCCATCAGTGCACAGCCTCTTCAGAGCTTTCGTGGATGTCATTCGAATCGTCAGGGCCAGTCTCATCGTACGGAGGGATGTTATGAGTGTGGTGAGTATGGTCACATCAGTAGAGCTTTCTCGAGACTGAGGGGTACATAGTCACAGCAGCAGGGTCCTCGCCCCATGATTCAGGCACCAGGTGACCCACAGCCTGCCTAGCCAGCTAGGGGCGGGGGTAGGGATAATAGAGGTGGAGGTCGAGACCATAGAGGTGGAGGCCGGACCGCCAGAGGTAGGGGTCAGCAGGTAGCCGATCGTCCCAGTGACATGGTTCAGGGAGGTGGGGCTGAGCCTTGATTTTATACTTTGCCAGCCAGACCAGAGGCCGAGTCGTCAGATGCCGTTATTACAGGTACTATTTTGGTTTGTGATAGAGATGTGTCAGTGCTATTTGACCCTGGGTCTACATATTCATATGTGTCGTCTTATTTTGCACCCTGTCTGGCTATGTCTAGCTATGCTTTGGACATACCTGTTTATGTATCTACACTGGTGGGTGACTCCATAGTAGTAGACAGGGTGCATTGTTCCTATGTGGTTGTGTTTGAGGGTCTTGAGACCCGTGTTGATTTACTGCTTTTAGATATGGTGGATTTCGATGTTATTTTGGGGATGGATTGGTTGTCCCCGTATCATGCTATCTTATATTTTCATGCCAAGACCGTGACCTTGGCTTTGCCGGAATTGCCCCGACTAGAGTGGAAAGGGACCCCAGTTCATGCCACTCGCAGTGTTATTTCATACGTTAAGGCTCGACGCATGGTCGAGAAGGGGTTTTTAGCTTATCTGGCGTATGTTCGCGACTCCAGCATAGAGGTTCCTTCGATTAACTCTGTTCCTTTTGTTCGAGAGTTCCCCGAGGTCTTCCCTTCAGACCTGCTGGGTATGCCGCCCGATAAGGATATTGATTTCTGTATTGATCTAGCTCCGGGCACGCATCCCATTTCTATTCCACCGTATCGCATGGCCCCGCCAGAGTTAAAGGAGTTAAAGGACCAGTTGCAGGATTTACTAGAGAAGGGTTTTATATGGCCGAGTGTTTCTCCTTGGGGTGTGCCAGTGTTATTCGTGAAGAAGAAAGATGGTTCGATGCGGATGTGTATTGATTACCGGCAGTTGAACAAAGTGACGATAAAGAACAAGTATCCACTGCCGAAGATTGATGATCTGTTTAACCAGCTTCAAGGAGAAAAGGTGTTTTCAAAGATAGACTTGAGATCTGGCTACCATCAGCTGAAGATTAAGGCGTCTGATGTCCCTAAGACAGCATTCCGCACTCGGTATGGGCACTACGAGTTTTTAGTCATGTCATTTGGGTTAACCAATGCCCCAGCAGCATTTATGGAGTTGATGAACCGAGTGTTCAAGCCATATCTAGACTTATTCATGATAGTCTTTATTGATGATATTTTGGTGTATTCCCGCAGTAAGGAAGAGCACGAGCAGCACCTCAGAGTGGTTCTTCAGACTCTGAAGGATAGTCAGCTATATGCTAAGTTTTCGAAGTGTGAGTTCTGGTTGAGTTCGGTTGCATTTCTGGGTCATATTGTATCTACAGGGGGTATTCAGGTGGACCCGAAGAAGATTGAGGCAGTCAAGAATTGGCCTCGACCAGCTTCAGTGACCGAGATTCGGAGTTTCTTGGGGCTAGCAGTCGGTTCGTAGAGGGATTTTCTTCTATTGCAGCCCCGATGACCAGGTTGACCCAGAAGGGTGACAAGTTCAGGTGGTCAGATGAGTGTGAGGCGAGCTTTCAGAAGCTCAAGACAGCTCTGACTACGACACCGGTATTGGTTTTGCCCACGGGTTCAGGGCCTTACACAGTCTATTATGATGCTTCCCGCGTTAGACTTGGTGCAGTATTGATGCAGGATGGCAAAGTCATTGCCTATGCTTCGAGATAGTTGAACATCCACGGAAGAATTATTCGGTTCATGATCTAGAGTTGGCGGCTGTTGTTCATGCTTTGAAGATTTGGAGGCATTATCTATATGGTGTGACGTGTGAGGTGTAAACGGATCACAAGAGCCTTTGGTACCTGTTCAAGCAGAAGGAGTTGAATGTGAGACAGAGGAGATGGCTAGAGTTGTTGAAAGATTATGATGTTACTATCTTATATCACCCGGGTAAGGCAAATGTGGTGGCCGATGCATTGAGTAGGAAGTCCGCCAGCATAGGTAGTCTTGCTTATATCCCGGTCAGCCAGAGGCCGCTTGCTTTAGATGTTGAGGCCTTGGCTAATCGATTCGTGAGATTAGATATTTCTGAGCCCAGCAGGGTGTTAGCTTTCACGGTTGCCCGTTCTTCTCTACTGGAGCGTATCCTTGATCGGTATTTTGATGATCCCCATTTGTGTGTCCTGAGAGACACGGTGCAGCGTGGAGGTGCCACGAAGGTGACCTTAGATGATGATGGTGTTTTGAGATTGCAGGGGTGATTTTGTGTGCCCAATGTTAATGGGATACGAGAGTTGATCTTAGCGGAGGCCCATAGTTCTCGGTATTCTATTCACCTGGGCACCGCGAAGATGTATCAGGACTTGCGGCAGCATTATTAGTGGCGTAGAATGAAGAAGGATATTATTGCGTATGTGGCTCGGTGTTTGAACTGTCAGCAGGTCAAATATGAGTATCAGAGGCCCGACGGTTTGTTTCAAAGGATTGATCTTCCCGAGTGGAAATGGGAGAGGATTACCATGGATTTCATTATTGGACTTCCATTGACCCGGAAGAAGTTTGATGCTATTTGGGTCATTGTTGATAGGCTGACCAAGTCAGCGCACTTCATTCCAGTGGCAGTCTCCTATTCATCCGAGAGGTTAGCTGAGATTTATATCCGTGAGATTGTTCGCCTTCATGGTGTAACGGTATCCATCATTTCAGATCGGGGTACGCAGTTTACCTCGTGCTTCTAGAGAACGGTTCAACAGGAGTTAGGCACCCAGGTCTGGTTGAGCACATCATTCCATCTTCAGATGGACGGTCAGTCCGAGCGGACAATACATATTTTGGAGGATATGCTTCGAGCTTGCGTCATTGAATTTGGAGTCTCGTGGAACCAATTTTTGCCGTTAGCAGAGTTTGCCTACAACAACAGCTACCAGTCCAGCATTCAGATGGCTCCATATGAGGCGTTGTATGGTAGGCAATGTCGGTCTCCAGTCGGATGGTTTGAGCCGGGAGAGGCTCGGTTATTGGGTACAGACTTAGTTCAGGAGGCCTTAGATAAGGTCAAGATCATTCAGGACAGGCTTCGTTCGGCTCTGTCGCGGAAAAAGAGTTATGTGGACCGTAAGGTCCGAGATGTGGCTTTTATGGTTGGTGAGCGGGTATTGCTCCGGGTATCACCTATGAAGGGCGTGATGAGGTTCGGAAAGAAGGGCAAGCTCTGACCTAGGTATATTGGCTCGTTTGAGATTCTTGATCGAGTAGGAGAGGTGGCTTATAGACTTGCATTGCCACCTAGCTTATCAATCGTGCATCCAGTTTTTCATGTGTCTATGCTTCGGAGGTATCACGACAATTCTACCCATGTATTAGACTTCAGCACTGACATATTTCAACATAAAAGCTTTCCGGCTACACGCCGAACAGCGCATGCAAATCGAGGCTAGTAAAAATAAGGTTTTCAAGGCCTCGGAAGCACGTAACGAATGAGGAAATAGGTGATGACCCTTTGGGTCGTCACATCCTCAACCTCTAAAACAATCATTCGTCCTCGAACGGACAAAAGAAAGAAGTAACTGAGTCGGGGAACAGATGTGGATAACAGCTTCGCATATCAGACTCGGACTCCCAGGTCGAGGCCTCAGGGAGCTGACCCCTCCACTGAACACGAACAGAGGGAAAACTCCTAGATCTCAACTGACGAATCTTCCAGTCTAGAATAGCTACCGGCTCCTCCTCATAAGATAAATCCTTGTCCAACTGGTGGGACCCAACATCACACGAGAATGAAACAAATCAAGGTAACAAAAAACAATTGACCAGAACTACAGAGTTATAATCAAGGCAAATTAATCGACGAAACTACTTATACCATATTTCAATTGACAGAAGAAAACTGGACCAAGAAAAGTCCGAAATAGAAGAGAGAAAATAAATAAAAGATGATGAAATACCATGAAGCTTAAACAGATAAACAGAGACAAAAATAGAAAAGAAAAAGAAGTAAAATACTCAAAATCGCAGCCCAGACTCCAATCAGTTCCCATTGAAACTTCAGCTTTAACTTTTGAGGTCCAAACAGACTTTAATCGAGTGTTCTCGACTGAAAACACTCGACTAAATTCGATTAAAAACCTCAAATTTTCCCTTTTACTCGGGCAGGTTCCAGGTTTTGGCTCTCTAGGTTTCGTCCAGTTGATTTAACATTTGGCAAGTTCCAGCTTGATTCGAGCTGAAACATTATGGGATTTGGGATGAGGGTAGTCTAGAGGTTCAGGGGTGTGATTTGGGGAGGGTTTATGTTCAGCGCCGCCACGAAAGGATCTTGTGGCGGTGCTAGGGTTCATGTCTTCAAACTGAGATTCGACGGGTTCTAGGGTGATTCGAGGAAAACTAGGGCTAGGTATGGTCATAGGAGAAAGAGGGGGACCTAGGGTGTTAACTTGGTGGTGATTGGGCGGATTAGGGTTTTTGACTGATCCTTCAATTGAAGATTCAAAGTCGTTGGCAGGGATTTGAAGGATAAGGTTCAGGGTTTTAAAACGGGGAGGTTGAGGTGAATAAGTGGTGTAAATTTGGGAGTCATTGGGCCACCGGAACCGCCG
>MU775531.1:3875-18259 GCA_026770625.1 Nicotiana glauca | reverse complement strand
AACGACGTCGTTTGGGACGTCTACGAGACCAACTAGTTTGGGCCAGGGATTGGGTGTGTGATTGGGCCTGGTTTTAATTTCCAAAACTAAAATTCCAATTTTAAAACCAAAAATACTAAACCATATTAACTTAAAATGCTAAAAACATAGTTATCACATAAAAATAAAGAAAGTCACACAATTTGACATTAAATATTAAAATGCGAAGTACATTATTTTTGTGATTTTTTTTATTTTCGTAAAAAAATACTTAATTACTCCTAATTGTAAAATTAAATCCTAGAATGCAAATACAACATATTTTTGTATTTTCATTAATTTAACAAATAAACATGCACAGACAAATGTAAACAATACAAGAAAAATAAAACAAAATTCGCAACAATTGCAAACAAACAAAACTATTTGATATTTGCATTTTTTGGGAATAATTCTCATATAGGGCAAAAATCACGTGCTCACAGTACAGGTTAAGTACAACAAATTGCGAAAAAGGATTCGGGAATGCGAAAGTGAGCACCGGGAAATTCAAGAAGCCCACCAAAAGCTGATTAAAGAATGGAAAGACATGGTTGTCAGCTCCAACAAGCGACTAGGGGTATTTGGAGCGGGGTTTAGTGGAGCTAGAAAGGAAGTTCATCCAGAGGATCGAAAACTGCCAGAATACTGAGGGAAACGAAGGAGGGTCCTTCTTGGACCAAATAGATAGAATTCTTTTCTTTTTGCTTTAAATGTAATAAGGCCAGTGGCTATTAGTGACATTTTATCTTCTGCTATTAAAGTGTCGTTTTGGGATTCGCCTTATATTTTATCAATAAAATGAGGCATTTAGCATTATAAGTTCTCCAAATCAACTTGTCGCTAGGCCTACCTCGGGCATGACGAGGCTCCCAAATTAGGACACGAATTATGTTCTCGCACTACGTGTTTAAATATAGAAACTTCTTTTTCTTGCAACCCTCACTAACTTGTTACCTTGTTTTCTTTTTTCTTTTTGTTTTATTCCCCTCCCCAAAGGTTAATTAGTGCACTCTGGCATCGTCCTCATACTCCATAAGATCCAACGAACCTCCACCTACTCCTCCTCCTAGTCCCATCAGAAACCAGAACAAGGGGAAAATGGAAGATTTGAGCAACATCAGAAAGGAAAACCCAGTTAAACGGGCAGAGGTTACTCAGGGTATTCAGGTTTCTAAGGAAAGTGCCTCCCAGCTCGAGCAAAAGTTGTTGAAATTTCAGGAAGAACTGGACAAAGTTCGGAACTTGGCAAGCTTGTCGTTTTCCCTCACTACCCCAGATATCAACTTTTCCAACACTCAAAACCCCGCACTTCCACAAAATATCCTGAAACCACAAAACCAACCCGCTCCCCATCACCACTGTAACACTTGCCACACTTCCATCAACACCCCACTGCTCATCCCTGAACCACTGAACTCCACAAATGATCATCCCCATAACACCCCCATCTATGTGGAAACCATACCACACCCTATTCAACCCACCTCGAGCACACCTGAGTCTGATGACAAAGACTCTCTTATCAGGAATTTGGCCGCAGAACTTAAGAAGCTGACTAGCCGAGTCTAGGGTATTGAAGGAAGCAAGGGGACCGAGGGACTGAATTACGAAGACCTTTGCATTCAACCAGATGTCGAACTGCCCGAGGGGTAAGAACTTCCCAAGTTCGATATGTTCGATGGCACGGGGGATCCCAGAGTTCATTTGAGGACATACTAAGACAAGTTGGTCGGAGTAGGAAAGGATAAAAAGATTTGTATGAAGCTTTTTATGAGAAGTCTGAAAGGAGATGCTCTATCTTGGTACATTAGCCAAGACCTGAAGAAGTGGACAAATTGGGTAAGTATGGCGTCCGATTTCATGGACAGGTTCAGATTCAACATGGAGAATGCACCAGATGTATTCTACATCTAGAACTTAAAGAAGAAACCTACGGAGACATTCCGCAAGTATGCTACTCGTTGGAGATCAGAAGCTTCTAAGGTCAGGCCGGCTTTAGAAGAAGAACAAATGAACAGGTTTTTCATCCGGGCTCAAGACCCACAGTACTGCGAAAGGTTGATACTGATTGAAGGCCAGAAATATTTGACATCATCAAGCTTGGAGAAAGGATCGAAGAAGGTATTAAAAGTGGTATGGTCACAAACCTTAAGGCTTTTCAGGCTACCAACAAGTCTCTACAGTCTGGTGGCACGTCCAAGAAAAGGGACGTAAGCGTCGTGATGGTTGCACAGAGAACAAAATCCCCAATAACATACCAAACCTACCCAATATCCCCTCTCACATATCACCCTACCCCAAATTACCAAACACCTTTGCCTTTTTACCAAGATCCACCATCTACTTACCAATCGCCTCCACCACCCGCATATCAGCCTACTTCACCCAAATACTCCCAACCCGTACATGTCTACCAAGCCTACAACACCAAACAAGCCCACTATCAATCACCTCCCCCTCACCAAAATTTCCCTAGACCCCGACCAAACTTTGACTGTAGACCTTACAAACAATACATCGCCATTGCTGAACCTATCGACCAATTATATGAAAGGCTCAAAGTTGTTGGTTATGCTACCCCTATCCTTGCCGTAAACCCCGAAAACCCCTCCTAGTGTGTAAACCCAAATAAAACCTGTGCATACCATTCTGGCATGAAGGGGAATACCATTGATGAGTGTCACTCCCTGAAGGATAAGATCCAAGCTTTGATTGACAACAATATCATTGTGCAAAGAAGCCTGCTCCGAATGTCCGTAACAATCCTCTACTAGACCACAAGGGTAGAGGTGTTCACATGATTGAGATAGAAGATGATTGGGACCTCGAGGGATCGATTGGGTTGATAGCAGAAGGTGATGAGCTAAAGAAACCGACAGTCACCCTTAACCCAATTGTGGTCTAGATGCAGCCTTCTACGAACACTGATGTGAACATGTTGTACCACTTGATCTGGAAACACCATCCTCCGCGAAGACGCCAATACCAATCGAGGTCAAGTTTGGGTCCCCAAAGGCACCGGTACCATTTGAGGTTATTGTATTACCTCCCAAAGCAAGGTTGCCCATTCTGGTAGCTATGACAGCTGTAACACCATTCCACCCAAGAGCCATACCATGGGATTATATAGCCGAAGCAAGGAGGAATGGGAAAACCAAATTCGGAGAAGCAAGTGCAGCACAGGGTTTGACAAGAACCGGTAGGGTTTATACCCTAGAGCATTTGGCTGAGTCGAGTAGGCAAGCCTCTGGTCGGCCGACCATCAATAAAACTAGGCCTGACGACCTCTAGAGGAAGATACAAGCCAAAGAGTATTCAGTCATTGATCAGTTGAACAAAATGCCAGCATAGATCTCTATCTTGGCTCTGCAACAAAGCTCTGACGTACATAAGAATGCCTTATTGAAGGTGCTGAGCGAGGCATATGTACCCAACACCATCACCGGAGGAGAAATGGCAAACATGGTAGTGCAGGTATTGGAGATTCATAAAATCACTTTCCATGAAGATGAGCTGCCACCGGAAGGGCTGAGACACAACAAGGCATTGCACATCACTACGCAATGCGAGGATTATTTCATCACCAGTGTCATGATCGATGGAGGGTCCAACCTCAATATTTGCTCGCTGGTAACACTCAGAACATAGGGGAAAGGTCTGCATGAGATCAAAGATGGGGCCATCAATGTCAAAGCTTTCGATGATTCCTAAAGGTCCACTATTGGGGAGATTAGCCTGTGTTTACAGATGGGGCCTACTTGGTTCGATATTGACTTCCAAGTGATAGACGTGTCGGCGTCTTACAACTTGCTGTTGGGACGACCTTGGAGTCATACCGCTGGGGCTGTATCATCAACCCTACATCAGGTAGTGAAATTTAAGTAGAATCACCAAGAGGTGATTATTCACGGCGACGGTAGCAATCCCATATATAGTCGCCAGACCATCCCAGCAATCGGAGGAAGAAGAAAGATAGGTGGAGAAACCTACCACCATATGGAGCAAGTCAACACCATGCACAAGGATAAATGGTGGGATAACAAAATCGAAAGCATACTGAACTGGTGCGGGTACGAACCAGGCAAAGAACTCGGCAAAAATTTCCAAGGAATTGCTAAGCCCATCAAACAGAAGAAACACTGTACCACTTTTGGTTTGGGACATGAGCACACATGGGAGGAATTCAACCACTGGTCGCCACCTTGGCGCAGTCCTTATTACCCTCTAGAGCAGCCAATACCTCACTTGGAACAGACTTTTCAACCAGCCGATGTTATATATGGGTCGGTAGAAGAGGAAGCACTGACAGCAATGAGGAGTTTGTTTTTGGAAGATGATTACATGGACTGTTGTGTCATTTTCGAGGAGGAGGGGGAGGAAGGCCCTTCCATACAAGCCGTGAGCCCAGGAGAGCACCTCAACAATTGGTCCATCAGAATCACCAGAGCCCGACGTGCCTCGGGGTAGCAAGGCTGAACAAAGCACCACGCATTATTTTGTTTTACTAGTTTATTTTCCTTTCGCATTTTTATTTTCTTTCGCAAGAAAGAGCTCCGATGTTTAAAATATTTATAGAATTTATTAAAAGTATTTTTGTTTCATATAAATCTTACACTTATTATTTTCATTACTTTACCCAAACAGCATTACCATTACTTATCTTGATGAACCGACAACTGGGACATGCAATGAGACAACGCAACAAATGGATATAGACTTAGAAGAAGATGATATACCAGAAGAGGTTGTTAAAGAAGTTGAGAATTTCGAAAATAGGCCTAAGTCCAACTTGGACAAGACTGAGGTTGTCAACCTGGGAGATGCAGAAAACATCAAAGAAACGTGCATCAGTGTTCATCTGTCACCATCAGAAAAGGAAGAGTGCACGAAATTTCTAAGGGAATATGAGGACATATTAGCCTGGTCGTATGACGACATGACTGGTCTAAGCACATCCATTGTGGCTCACAAATTGCCGACTGATCCAGCCTGTACGCCAGTGAAGCAGAAGCTCAGAAAGTTCAAAGCCAGATAAGAGTCTGAAAATCAAGAAAGAAGTCACTAAGCAGGTCAAAGCTAAGGTTCTTAGGGTAGTAGAGTATCCGACATGGTTAGCCAATATTGTGCCAGTACCAAAAAAGGATGGGAAAGTTAGAGTCTGTGTTGACTACCGAGACCTCAACCGGGCCAGTCCCAAAGATGACTTTCCCTTGCCAAACATACACATCTTGATTGACAACTGCGCCAAGCATGAGCTGCAGTCATTCATTGATTGTTTTGCTGGATACCACCCGCTATGGATGGATGAAGAAGATGCTGAAAAAACGGCCTTCATTGCACTATGGAGGATGTACTGCTACAGGATGATGTTAAAGAATGCAGGGGCCACCTACATGAGGGCCATGACTACCATTTTTCATGACATGATACACAAGGAGATTGAGGTGTATGTAGACGATGTTATCATTAAGTCCAAGAAAGTCGATGATCACATGGACTATTTAAGAAAATTCTTCAATAGACTGAGACAATACAACCTGAAATTGAATCCCGTAAAATGTGCATTTGGGGTTCTAGATGGGAAATTTCTGGGATTCATTGTGAGTCACCAAGGGATAGAATTGGATCCATCAAAGGTCAAAGTTATTCAAGAATTGCCACCACCAAAGAACAAGAAAGAAGTAATGAGTTTCTTGGGGAGACTTAACTACATCAGCCGGTTTATAGCCCAGTCTACTATCATCTATGAGCCAATCTTTAAGATGCTGAAGAAGGATGTCGCTACCAAATGGATAGATGACTGCCAAAAGGCCTTCGACAGAATCAAGAAGTACTTGTCAACACCGCCAGTTTTGGTCCCGCCCGAGTCAGGTAGACCCCTGTTACTCTGCCTGGCGATACTAGATGGAGCATTCGGTTGTGTTATGGGGCAGCATGATGAAACGGGGAGAAAAGAGCAGGACATCTATTATCTCAGCAAGAAGTTCACCCCGTATGAGGCCCGATATTCTCTGTTGGAACGCACCTGTTGTGCCCTGACTTGGGTAGCCCAGAAATTGACACACTATTTCTATGCTTACACCATGTATCTCATATCAAGAATGGACCCATTGAAGTACATCTTTCAGAAGCCCATGCCCACTGGCAAGTAGCCAAGTGGCAATTCCTGCTAAGTGAGTTCGACATTGTCTACATAACTCAGAAAGCAATCAAAGGACAGGCATTAGCATACTACCTTGCAGAAAACCCTGTGGACGAAGAATGTGAGCCCTTAAAGACATATTTTCCTAATGAGGAGGTATCATTTGTAGGAGAAGACATTACAGAATTCTATGACGGTTGAAGAATGTTTTTCGATTGAGCATCGAATTTCAAAGGAGTTGGCACAGGAGCAGTCCTAATATCATAAACTGGACAGCATTATCCGGTGTCTGTGAAACTCAGATTCTCGTGCACCACCAACATGACCGAGTACAAAGCCTGCATCTTAGGACTCAAGATGGACATTGACATGAACATTCAAGAATTGCTAGTGATCAGAGATTCAGACCTCCTTATACATCAGGTCCGAGAAGAATGGGCAGCTAAGAATTCCAAGACACTCCCATATTTGCATCATGTACAGGAGTTGAGGAAGAGATTCACAAAGACAGAATTCCAGCATGTTCCTAGAGTCCAGAATAAGTTTGCTGACGTATTGGCAACCCTATCATCTATGATTCAGAATCCAGATAAGAACTTTATAGATCCTATTCCGGTGAAGATTCACGATCAGCTAGCTTATTATGCTCATGTCGAGGAAGAAGCGGATGAAAAGATTTGGTTTCATGATATCAAGGAATATTTGAACAAGGGCCCCAAAACTTGCAAATCCTACTCAGAAGCGCGCACTCCGGAGGTTATCTAACAATTTCTTTCACAGCGGAGGAATCCTGTATAGGAGAACTCTTGATTTGGGATTGCTAAGGTGTGTCAACGCAAAGGAAGCATCTAAACTGTTAGAAGAAATCCATGTTGGGACCTGCGGTCCACATATGAACGATTTTGTCTTAGCCAAGAAGATACTCCGGGCAGGTTATTTTTGGATGACTATGGAAACGGACTGCATCTATTATGTTCGAAAGTACCATCATTGTCAGATACATGCAGACATGATAAAGGTACCTCCAAATGAGCTTACTACAACAAGCTCGCCATGGCCATTCGCCGCTTAGGGAATGGATGTCATCCGACCTATCGAGCACGTCACATCAAACGGGCACAGGTTCATTCTAGTGGCAATTGATTATTTCACCAAATGGGTTAAAGCAGCATCATACAAAACAGTGACTAAGAAAGTTGTGGCAGACTTTGTCCGCGACCGTATTGTTTGTGGATTCGGGATTCTAGAATCGATCATCACTGATAATGGTTCAAATCTCAATAGTGATTGATGAAGGCCATGTGTGAAACTTTCAAGATCAAACACAAGAATTCTACAGCCTACAGACCTCAGATGAATGGAGCCGTAGAAGCCGCCAATAAGAATGTCAAGAAAATACTAAGGAAAATAATAGAAAAGCATAAGCAGTGGCATAAGAAATTATCATTTGCTTTGTTGGGATACCACACAACAGTTCGTACGTCAACCAGGACAACTCCCTATATGTTGGTTTATGGTACAGAGGTAGTCATTCCCGCCGAGGTAGGAATTCCTTCCTTGAGGATCATACAGGAAGCAGAACTCGACGATGCAGTTAGCCTTTATAGATGGAAGAAGAATGAACACAGTTTGTCATGGTCAGCTTTACCAAAACAGAATGTCCAGAGCCTTCAACAAAAGAGTCAAGCCGAGATGATTCACACCAGGGCAGCTGGTGTTAAAAAAGATTTTTTCGCATCAAGATGAAGCCAAGGGGAAGTTCTCTCCCAATTGGCAGGACCCATACATGGTTCACCGGGTTCTAACAGGAAGATCCCTCATACTTGTAGAAATGGACGGAGAAGTTTGGCCAAAGCCGATCAATTCAGACGCAGTCAAATAATACTATTTGTAGAGTTTATGATTTCCTTGTATGATTCAATTTGAACTATGCCTGACTTGATTTCCGTTTAAGAGGGGATACGTAGGTAGTCCTATGGGTTCAGTCACAATTCAATGAAATTTTCATTTCCCCCGCAATTGGAAACTGGGGCATAATTTTGAGGAGGACCCTCAAAATTACGAAGTAACATCAGCCGGTCATTGCAAGCAGCCGTCAGAGGTATCAACCCAGTAAATTGGGGCAGAATTTTGAGGAGGACCCTCAAAATTTCGGATCAAAAAAGGTTGCAATGTCTTGAACTGCGTCGCAGTCGTTGGTTCATCTAAAGAAAATTATTTTCAATTATATATTTATGTTACACTTTACTAAATCATGCATATCTATTATCAAATTGCTTTGTTTAGCAACGCTACCCCAATGATACACAACATCACTAAAAACATAGCCAAGCAGGACAAGCGAAGTCCGCAGGGAATATGAACTAACCTTTCCCCTCTACAAACTCATGATTTTTCTTTGGATACAGGCACCCAAGTTGCAAATCACTGAATACATTTATACACTCATATTTTTCGGGAATACGATCCTCAGAACCATCACCTATTCACATTTGCTATCCACACACAACATCCCCAACAGCCACAATATGGCAATCAACTATCAGCTATCAAGCCATCATCTAAGAAATTTTACTACTGTTTGCATTTTCTGCATTGCATAAGGCTACTATTCTGCCTTCCGAGTTTAAACCTACCTCCATCTGCATTTTCTACATTGCATAAGGCTACTATTCTGCCCTCCGAGACTAAGATCTGTCTCTATCTGCATTTTTCTACATTGCATAAGGCTACTATTCTGCCTTCCGAGGTTAAACGCTGCCTCCATCTGCATTTTTTGTATTGCATAAGGCTACTATTCTATCTTCCAAGGTTAAACACTACCTCCATCTGCATTTTATGCATTGCATAAGGCTACGATTCTGCCTTCCAAGACTACGCTATGTCTCCATTTGCATTCCCTACACTGCATAAGGCTACTATTCTGCCTTCCGAGGTTAAGCTCTACCTCCATTTACATTTCTTGCATTGCATAAGACTACTATTCTGCCTTCCGAGACTAAGCTCGGTCTCCATCTACACGGCTGAAATATTGCCACTTCATTTAAATCTTGCATCGGCTGAAAGATCGCCATTTTACCTACATGTTGCATTGGCTGAAATATCGATACTTCATTTAAATCTTGCATCGGCTGAAAGATCGTCGTTTTACTTACATTCCGCACGGCTAAAATATCGCCACTTTATTTAAATCTTGCATCAACTGAAAGATCGCCATTTTATTTACGTTTTGCATGGCTGAAACATCGCCACTTCATTTAAATCTTGCATTGGTTGAAAGATCGCCATTTCATTTAAATCCTGCACCGGCTGAAATATTGCTATTTTTATTTATGTCTTGCATTGGCTGAAATATCACCGCATCATTTAAATCTTGCATCGGCTGAAAGATCGTCGTTTTACTTACATTCTGCACGGCTGAAATATCGCCACTTCATTTAAATCCTGCATCGGTTGAAAGATCGTCGTTTTACCTATATTTTACATGGCTGAAATATCCCCACTTCATTTAAATCTTGCATCGGTTGAAAGATCACCATTTCATTTAAATCCTGCATCTACTGAAATATCACCATTTTTATTTATGTCTTGCATTGGCTGAAATATCGCCACTTTATTTAAATCTTGCATTGGCTAAAAGATCGTCGTTTTACTTACATTCTGCACGACTGAAATATTGCCACTTCATTTAAATCTTGTATCGGCTGAAAGATCGCCATTTTATTTATGTTTTGCATGGCTGAAACATAGCCACTTCATTTAAATCCTGCATCGGCTGAAAGATTGTCATTTTCATTTAAACCTTGCATGACTAAAAGATCGCCACCATTATTTACGCTCTCATGGGCTAAAAGAACGCCACTTTTTGAATTTTATGGGCTAAAAGATTGCCAAATTATCCAAGGGCGTCACTGTTTGGAGGCACCATCTTCATATCTCAAGAACACTATGCCATAGCCTGAAGACTCCTTTATCTTTTGCATATCATTATTCAAAGGCATCATCGCTCAAAGGCATCATTCTCATAGCCCGAGAGCATCATTTCATAGTGTGCAAATCCTTTATTATACGCTTCATGGCCCAAGGTGTCATGGTCTAAGGACGTCATCCCACTCTAGTTCCTGCAGCCCTACTAGACTATAACCATCCACCCCAACCGAAATATCGCGTCCTTTCTTGAAAGATCTCTATCGGCATACTCTGCCGACGGATCCTGAACTACATACGGCCTGATTCCTGTAAGACCAGGGATATGTAGGCATCTCAGAAATCAGAGCAAGGTCAAGTCCTTGAAACCATCTTCGCTTGGTCAAAATTGGCCATCATGTCTTTACCCGACAACTCTTTCATCCTTCCCCGGTAAAGAGGGACAGCTGTTGATAGCCAATTTTTTCCTGCGTATTTTTATATACACAACACTTTCAAAATAACATATATATGCATATATAAGCATACCCAAGTGTTTTAGTATTTTTCTCAAATTTTAAAGATTTTAAAAATAAATTTATTGTCCATTTTAGCCATACAAAAATCCAATAATTATTTCCAAGATTATCATTTTGGTGAATAACTTATTTTATTCTCATATTTATACCAAAATATAGTTAAGGTAATTTTTATATATTTTTACAAATTTATTTGGCATTTAAAGATGAATTACATATAATTGTAATTTTAACCTACTTCAAGATTAATAGCATTTTTTATTATAAAATTGGTCCCAGTATTTTTGAATTAATATTTATATATTATTAATTAGTTAAGTACTTTTAATTTATTTTTAAAATTATTTTTACTATTTTTATAAAATAAAAAGGGAAAAACTGGCTATTTAACATTTAGCCTCATTTATTTCAATTACAGCCTATTTTACATTTCAATTTTAGCCCTTAAATTGACCCAATTCTACCCCAATTAAATCAGCCCAATTTCATTTCTTACCTGGCCCCGACCTAATTTAAAAACCCGCCTGGTTCCCATTATTGATCTAGGTCGTTGATCAAAGTTGATCATTTTGATGAACGGCTATAAATCCCCCTTACCATTTTTAACCCCCAATGACCTACCCTAATCCCTCATTCTCACCTGGCCCGCCACCTTTGAATCCCAAAACTCTCTCAAATCCTCTCAAAAGCTCTTTGGAACCCTAGCCTCCTCATACCTTATTACACCATGTTTTCACTGGAATCCATAGCTTCCAAGGCCATGGATGTTCTGTACTCACCCCTCTCCACCATTATACCTTGGGTGTTCGAGGTTTTTAAGGCTGACTTCGATGGTTCTCTTTTCAGATCTTCTCAGATTTGTAGTTCTATGGCCTCTTCGGCCATGCTCCTGCATACTCAAGCATTAGAAGCCTGATTCCTGACCTTTTTGACCCAGGATCTGATTTTTCTTCCAAGACATTCTCATTTCTAGGGTTTCTCCAAAACCCTAAGCTGTTCGAGACTCTTCTCTATTTATTTTCTTAGATGTATGGTATGTTTGTGTTCTACTAGGCTCCTAAAGTGTTTTCCCAAAAAAAAAATTCAAAATCGTTTCTCGAAAAGTTTTCAAAAGATCTTTTTGATTCTATCTGATTGTTTCATTATGTGTGTTTGTCTGTGTTATGCTCATATGGCTTCTTTACTACGCATATACTATCCTTCTACTTTTCTTTTTCTATACATGTGCTCACACGTTCATCTGTGTTATATTTTTCTTACTCTTCTACTACATGCATTTACCGTCGAGTTCTTTGATTTGTGTTTGCTTTACTAGACCCTGTTCGTGTTCTAGCTAAATGGGTTTCATTTATTTTTGTTTAAGCTTGTATTACCTCTTTCTTCTGAACTTGTTTAAGTTTCAAGTTTTCTCAAACATGATCGCCATGACCTTGAATCTGTTTTCTTTCTTTGTATCATGTCTGTTTGTTTCTCATAAGTCTTTGGAAAAGACTTCTAAGCCTCTATCAAGTAGCTTGCCTTCTCATCTCTATTGTCTGATTCGATCTAAAACCCTAGTATTTAGGGTTTCCTTTGGCAATTTTGATTTTTGTGTTCGAGTTAGGGTTCCACTTTGGGACCCTGGACTCTCAGACTCACTATGAGTCTTTGAACATGTATGTCTTTGCTTATGATTCTAAACTTCTCTTTGATTAAACTCTCTTCTAAATAACTTGACAGTCTCTTCTTGATTCACATATTTGTGTGCTTTATATATGAGAACTCTTCTTTCAAAAGGTTTTACCAACTAATTAATTGATTATGAAATCCTCTAATGGGGTTTGATTGATTGCTACTGATTTTCCCTAATTGAATCCTCTTTACCTATTCCTGACTTGGTCCATTCGAGTTAAGGCTGTAATTTTGATTTTTACGGGTTGTTTGATTGATTCCCTTTCCTTTTTTTTACAAACCGTGTACCATTGGATTTTGCCTTAAATAACTCCTATGTATTTACTCTTCATTGTACTGCTTGGAAAATATTTTTTGGTTAAATCTTTCCTTAATTGTCTTTCACCCATTGGAAATTAGAATCCCATAATTAAAGGAAGATTGATTTCAATGTTATTCTCTTACCTTTCTTACTCGTTTTCTGCATTATAAAAGGGATTACCCTTCTGCACTTTTGGAAGGACTTCGAGTTCTATACCTCGAACCTTTAGTTCAATACTTTCAACTTACTACACACTTACAATACTACTTTGAGTTCAATACTCTCACAACATTCTGTTCTTTCTGAGATCTTTTGGAACTGTTTGCTTGCAACTTAGCTTTTCAAGACTACTGTTTTACTTGTTTGTTTTCTCTGAAACTGGTATGTTCTAAGTTAACTTTCCTGCCTCACCCCTATGTGTTTATTTACAGTTTTCTGCAATCCTGTTTACTCTGTTGTTCATGTTCAGTGATTAATGTTAACTATGTATGTTCTTTCCTTCCATCTGTTTCTGTTGTGAATCCCTACCCCTATTTCCTTCTATGTATTTGAGTGAAGGCTCATGGCCTGGTAGTATCCATATTGCTGCCCAGGTTTGAACCTGATCTTCAATGGATCCTAGCTTCCAACTTTAGCTAAACAGACTGGTCAGGGGTGTACTGGCACAATTAATTGCTGAGCGTGACCACCACCCAGCCATGGCCTTCCCTAATTCCCCTCTATGCACTTACACTTACTCTTAGACTTTAAGTTCTCCCCCCTCCTATGAGCCTTGCTTTGGGACCTTCAGTTCCCTCTGAACTTGGACATTTGAGTGTTGTCCTTTCCATGCTGTACTATAATCTAATTCTGCAATGTATTTGGGGTGTAAGCACTGCCCGGAGTCCCCTTGAGGCTCTTGGGAACTTTGATATATACTAAATAAGAGAAAGGCTTTTTGAAAAACTGTTCATGAAAGTTGGTTTGTCTCATATTGTTAGACCTTGAGCCTGAATTAGGCTATTTGGTTGTAGCTTGAACTTCTGATCTAATTTTACTTTTTTGATTCATTCGGGTCTGTAATAATTTGTAATAACTAAGGGGTTCTAGTAAAAGGGGAGGGTCACTCATGTATGCATATGGGTAGACATCATGCTTTTGGTATCTATTGCTGCAATCACAGCCTGCTCTTTCGCTTATGCATTTCACATAGAAATCATGTCTATAAGTTATACATTACATGTAGAAATCCTGCCTATAAGTAGTTTCATTTTTGCATGTAGAAATCGTGTCTATAAGTTATGCATTACATGTAGAAATCCTGCCTATAAGCTGTTTCATTATTGCATGTAGAAATCCTGTCTATAAGTTATACATTACATGTAGAAATCCTGCCTATAAGCTGTTTCATTATTGCATATAGAAATCATGTCTATAAGTTGTGCATCACATGCCGAAATCCTTCCTATAAGTTATTGCATCAATACATATAGAGAACATGCCTATAGGTTTTCTGCATATAGAAATCATGATCCTAGGTTTTCTGCACTTCTGCATATACCCTTGTCATTAGGCAAACAGTCTCTAGGTTAAAATAATAACAAGTTGCATCCTAGAAATTGTTGACATGTGATTTTTGACCCTCCCCAAAATTTTACCCATTTTTAGCAGGTAAATATTTAATTTAGGCCAAATATAACTATTTCAACTATTTTTGACTTCTTTAATTTATTTTCATCATAAAAAAGTAAAAAATATATATATACAAAAATGGTTGCATATTACTCTACTTTAGTGTATTAGATATTTTTAGAGAGAATATTTT
>MU775530.1:6738-44041 GCA_026770625.1 Nicotiana glauca | reverse complement strand
TTTGATTTCCGCACTCTTATCATTATTATGAAATCAGGATATTTTACCTAAATCAGAAATTTTGAGTTAATAATTTGATTGGTTAACGGGTAATGGTCGGGCTTGCCTAGCAATGTGTTGGGCGCCATCATGATTGGGGTTTGGGTCGTGACATGGGACTAGGTGAGTTGCATTTCTCGAGGCAGCCCGCAGCTAGTATAGTCCCTTCTAGTATATTGTATTTACTTTCTGTCTATTTGTATTCCGGATGGATGTTGTATTGTATTGTTTCTTAGAAATAACTCATGCACTTGTGACACCGAGTTCTAGGGATGTCTATGGGTTTATTTAAAAAATTTAAGTTGTCAAATGCTTCATCATTTATTCAGTAGAATTTATCACGTAGTGTTTAAACGCATAAAAGAAGTGGTTTCGAAAATATTTAAAATGAGAATTTAATTGAGTATTATTGGTTGGCTTGCCTGACAGCGGTGTCGGGCGCCACCACGATACTTAGTGGATTTTGGGTCGTGACATTATCACATCTGTTGGAATTAAAGTATTTTTTGTTTCCAGGGAAATTATACAAAACTTATATTGATATAGAAGATTCATGTAGTTCATCTCTACTAGCTATAAGATTTTACGTCAAGTGGTAGGTATTATATTTGGACATAGCTTCATATCAGTCGTGTGATAGTTTTATGAGTATCTTGTTGCACTGGTCCATAGAACTTAGTCTTGGAATATCTGTCATGTAAAGGTTTTATGAGTATCTTACTGCATTGGTCCATAGAATATAGTCTTGGAATTGTAGTTATGTTTAAGTTCTTATCAGAAATAATTGTTCTTAAGTTGTAATTTTATTTCAACTATTTGTGACATATACAATATAACTATGCCTAAGGTTTTGTCGAGGTTATTGTGCATAATTTTTTGCCACCTATTTGGGAGCTTCATTAATATAAAGCATAATCTAGTATCCATGTTTAAGGAAAAGAACTTGCCAACTATAACATTTATTAATGAACTTGGCGTGCAACTTTCATTTGCTTCTCCAAGCTAATATACTGCTTTTGATTTTTTGTTCCTTCTCGATTATAACAAAGAAATAATCTCTCTTTCATTATTTGCACATCTATTTTGCTTGCCTATTAATCTATCTAGTTGTTTCTGCTAATAAATGTTAAGTGAGGGAGTTGGTTGAAAAAGAATATGACAGACTGACAGTGATGGAGTCTTTAATATGTTTTTTACATCATATTTTATCTTTTGACACATTTTATTATATAATTTCAGGTCACGCACTCTGATGTTCATTAATTTAAGGGGTGGAAGACTTTAATGTGATAAAAAGTTGCAAAAATAATTTGAAGACTATCGTTCGTTAGGATTAGCTATGTCACATTGATTTTTTATTAATACTTCCTTTGTTTGTTAGGATTTAGTAAGATATATTATGTTTTTGAATTAATAGTAATACATTTTATTGTTTGGAACATATCTTGGGTGAATGTAGTAACTATTATTAATGGTGCCTAAATTATTTTCATTAGAGCTTGTGACTTTTAGCACTAAAATCAATTGTTGTTAAAAATATTAACTAGCGACAATTTAATTGAATATATCAGCCATTTAAATGGACGCTAAAAGGGCAAACTAAGACATTTTCATAAGGGATATTATTGCAATTCTAATTGCCATAAAATAATTACCATTAAAGATACCAACTTTTAGCGGCAATTATTTTAAATTTAGCGGCTATATAAAATGACGCTAAATGAGCATAATTAACTATTTTAGATTTGGTTTAGCCGCCATCATAATTACCGCAAACAATTGTCGTTAAAGTTAATTACTTTTAGCGGCAATAAATCTTATATTTTACCAGCTTTTGTCATAAAGGCCGCTAAAGGCTTTGCCGACCCCAACATCAGTGGATAAATACCAATGGCCGATAAAAGATATAGTGGCTATTGTTATTGCCGCTAAAACCTATTTGTATTGCCGGTAAACACCATTTTTGTTGTATTGACTTCAAATGTAATCATGGATTAATCATCATAGATCAAGTTAATAATTTTAACCATCAAAGAAATATAAACAAACAGCTAGAGAAAAAGACAATGAATTTCATTGATGATTGATAAGATTCTACCATAAGCATAAGAATAAATAAAATAACTAAAAACATGATCAAAAGAAACCAGACCTCCCGAACTAGGTCACTATTTGATCTACACTAAGCTAGGAGGCTTAAGGCTGGGAAGAACTAGGTGCTTGATTTTTACTTGGAGAAGTTTCAGCATATCTTGAATAATGCCATCATTCTTTTCTTTTTTCTCTTGCTAGCTCAGTTCCGAGAGCATCTCTTTCAGTTTCCACCTCAACCAACCTTTTATTCATCCTTTCAATCTCGACATCATTAGCCCTACTTTCTTGCATCAAGGCTCTGACCTTGCTATTCACTGGTACCTTTTTGGATGAACTAGGTTCTTTAGGAGTGACATTAACTTCATAATCGCAAGGAAGCATAGTATTAACCCAAAAATGATCCATGCTTGTACTAACCTCCCACCTTTTCATAAGTACATTGAAATGTGCAAGCACCGTTGTGAGAATGAAGCCATAAAGAATGGTATGAGTTTTGGTGCCATTGATAACTCTACTAAGAAGCTGGATTATAGCTTTCAGTCACTTTCTTCAGCAGGTTTGCGAGGGTTTCCTCTATAGATGAACTAGGTTCATCTTCCCAAAATACCATTGCACCTACGTCTTTGGTTAAACTCACAGGAGTGGTGAAGAATCCGCAACTCTTGTCCCATTTTGCCTCACAGTACTCCTTGCACCCTTGCTCTTTTTTTTTGCCACCAACTTCTCAAGATTCTGTTGTCTCAACACCTGCTATAGATCCTAAAAATCTATTCTCCAAATTTGCTGCATCTTTAGAAATTTTCTCGGGAGAAACTTTAGAATCAAAAGATACCTGTTCAATTTCGAAAGAACCACTTTTTTCCCCATGAGTAGCAGACTTAAAAGAATCTAGGTAGTTTAATACGGTCAGGAGTCTTGAACGTAACTGGTTCAGTTGTAACGGATAGGTTCAAAAGAACTTTGGTATTTGGTAGGACTCTGCTCACAATCCAAATAAAGTTATTTCAAATTATGCAGAGTGTAGAAAACATACCGTGTTATCTTGAGGAACCAGGTTCTTCACTAATAATTCTCTTGTGTAAGTCTAAATTTGACAAAATAGAGAAAATATCATTAGAGATTAATGACTTATTTAAACACATGGAACAAGTGTATACAATGGAAAGTATGAGACTGAGCAATATTTAATCTAATTATACACAATTTACAGACTTTCTAACCAAAAAACTTTTCAATTTTTTTCAATTTTTTGTTTAACCTTTAACTGGTCCTTTTAGGTGATATTAATCATCAATAATTCCAACATGTTCCTCTCAAAGGGATCTCTACTTAAAGCTTTTATGAAGATGTTAGTAATTTTCTTGTCAGTAGCACAAAACTCTACAGTGATCAAGTCTTTCTCATAGTTGTCCCTTAAAAAATGGTGCCTAACGTCTATGTGCTTAGTTATCTTATGGTGAACCGGGTTCTTTTTCATACTAATATCACTAGTGTTATCATAAAAAAGAGGGATGCAACTAATATCAAATTCCAAAGTTCAATAATTGCTATTTGATCCACATCAATTGAGAACAACATGAAGCAACAACAATATTCTCCTCTTCAGCACTAGATAAGGCCACTAAAATTTTCTTTTTGGTAGCCCATGGCACAAGACATGAACCAAGGAAGTGTGCGATACCTGAGGTGCTCTTCCTATCCACAAGGAAACCTGCATTGTCAGCATCAGTGTATCCCACTAGGTTAAAGTTACTACTTTTTGGATACCAAAGGCAAAGGTTAGTAGTGCCTTTCAAGTATCTCAATATTCTCTTGACAACAGTCAAGTGGGATTCCTTTGGATTTTCTTGAAATCGAGCACAAAGCCCTACACTAAAAACAATGTCAGGTCTACTAGCAATAAGATACAAAAGAGAACCAATCATTCACTTATACAACTTCTGATCAACAGATGAACCAGGTTTATCTATATCCAATTTTCTGGATGTTGTAATAGGAGTGTCAATTTCTTTGGATGTTCTTTCTTGGTTTTGTTACTGAGGAATAGGTTCATGGACAGGTTCCCTCGAAGTTTGAGGGTCAGTTCCTCTGTAGTCAGTTCCCATGTTATGTTGCTCCGGGTGGAAGGACCTATTACATTACCTGTTCCTTCCTGTGATACATCTTCAGGCTTGATTGTGATTTCACCATTTGAATTTCTTATCAGCCCAATCCCTTCATTTATCTTGTTCCTGTCTCTCAGAAAGAATGTTAGTTTTTTAAAAAATAACATATACATTTTTTTTCTACACACATAGTTCTTTTACTATATACCTTATAAGCTTTACTATGTGAAGAATCGTCCAACAATACTCCCTCATCACCTCTGAGATCATACTTATGTGACGATCCGGCCAATCGTCTTATGAGTTACCATTCCGTTTCTCACATATCTGCTTCTTTATGCTTCGTTATCCGTGTTTCATGTGATCAAGTTGATAAGTTTGCGTTCGGAGAGGATTTGGTAAGAAATGAGACACTTAGTCTCTTTTAAGAAGGCTTAAGTTGAAAAAGTCAACCGAATGTTGACTTATGTGTTAAAGGGTTCGGATGTGAGTTCTGATGGTTTAGTTCGCTTCAGGAGGTAATTTTTGACTTAGGAGCGTGATCGGAATTGGTTTTGGAGGTCCGAAATAGAATTAGGCTTGAATTGGTGAAGTTGATATTTTGGCGATTTCCGGTTGGTAGGTGAGATTTGGATCCGAGGGTCGGAATAGAATTCCGAGAATTGTTGTAGCTTCATTGTGGAATTTGGGATGTGTGTGCAAAATTTTAGGTCATTCGGATATCGTTTGGTCAAGTTTTTGATCGAAAGTGTATTTCGGAAGTTTTTGAAAACTTAGGGTTGAATTCGATGAGTTTTGGATAATTTGATATTGTTTGAGGTGTTTTCATGATTGGAATAGGTTTGAGTGATGTTATGAATTATTTTGGCATGTTTGGTCGGGGTCCCATGAGGCTCGGATAAGTTTTGGAAGAGTTTTTGGAAGATTTTTATCGTTTTGAGCATAAGCATGTAATGATCCAAAGGTCCATTTTTAGTTCTAGAGATCGAAATTTGATTTCGAGACTTCCAAAATTTTAATAATGAATTATAGGAGTGATCTGGAAAGTTTGGTCTAATTTCATCAAGTCGCGATTGAGTTTTTGATGCGAAATATGAGTTAATTGTTTAACGAGCGAAACGGGTATTTCACTGAGAAAATGAGTTCCAAATTGTATTTTGATTTAAGGAATAGGTTCGTATTATTATTTGTGACTCATACAAACAAGAATTGTCAAATTTCGAGTTCGTATGATGGAGTTAGAGCATTTTTAGTGAAATAAAAAGCTGCTGCAATTTTCTGGGCGCTTGCTGGTATTTTCGCAGATGCGAGGAACAGTACCGCATCTGCGATGAGCAGTAATTCCGCTTTTGCGGTAAACAGTCTGCTTCTGCAGTGAACAGTGTTTCTGCTTCTGTGGTGAACAGTGCCGCAGAAGCAAAAATCTGGACAGTGTATATTTCGAGCAGTCCGAGATTTTTTCTCATTTTTGGAGCTTTGGAGCTCGGATTGAAGCGATGTTTTACGCGATTTTCACCATATTGATTGGGGTAAGTGTTCTATATCTAAAAGTGATTTTATTTTATGATTCCATGCTTATTTTCATCAAGTATTAGTGAATCAAATGGAAAAAATTGGTAAAACTTTCAAAAACAAAAATTCTAGATTTGGAGACCGAATTGTTGTCGGATTTTGGTAAAATTTGTTTGGTTGGACTCGTGGTTGGATGGGATTTTATATTTCGTAACTTTTACCGGGTTCCGAGATATGGGACCCATTGGCGAATTTTGAGTGCAATTTTGGATTTTTGATGGAAAAATAAAGAATTTCATATGGAATTAATTCCTATAATTTTTATTAACTGAATCGAATCATTATGGCTAGATTCGAGGCATTCGGAGGTCAATTTGAGAGGCAAAGGATCTTTGGAGTGGGATTTTTGCTCGGTTCGAGGTGGGTAATGATTGTAAATGATAGTCTGAGGGTTTGAAACCCCGGATTGCACATCGTAGTGCTATATTAAGGTGACTTGCACGCCAGATAGTGAGCGTGGCGAAGAGCACCATTGGGGATAGTGACTTGGTCCGTCCCGATTGATGAATTTACTGCGTATTTGACAGAAATTTACTTGTTATTATCATGATTTGGGTTGATTGCCATATTTGGGCTTCGTGCCAACTATTTGAATCCTTCGGGAATTATTATCACTGTTTCCTTACTATTTTGACTTATTACTTGAACTCAGTCATGTTGTTTTTCCACTATTTTACAACTCAGTCTCTTTTACTAAGATTTGAGACATAAATGATAATTTAAATAATAATTTGGGCTGAGAACTACTGTTTTACTAATGGCCGAGGAGCTTGTGATGATATTCTGACTGAGTGTGGCCGAGGGCTAGATGTGAGGATACACTAAGTGATATGAGGCCGGGGGCCTAGATGTGAGGGTTTTATATTATGGATCGTGCTGCACGCCGCATCGATACTTATATGGACCGGGTTGCATGCCGCAGGGATATATATATATATATATATATATATATATATATATATATATATATGGATCGGGCTGCACGGCGCAGTGATATATTGGATCGGGTTGCGCGCCGCAACAATATAGTGCTTGTGCTGTAGGAGCCCCTCCAGAGTCTGCACACCCCCAGTGAGCGCAGTCGACTATATATATGAATCGGGTTGCATGCCACAATGATTATTATATGATACTGTTCTGAGAGTGAGCCCGAGGGGCTGATACTATTCTGAGAGTGAGCCCGAGGGGCTGATACTATTCTGAGAGTGAGCCCGAGGGGCTGGTACTGTTCTGAGATATTGCCCGAGGGGTGAACATTTATATGTTCATTTTCATATTTTACTTGTCATTTTACCGGTTAAACTATGATATTTGTGCCCGAGGGGCGGATTTTCTATGCTCATCTACACTAACTGATTTGCATTCATTTGCATAACCGTGGAAAAGTCGTTTCAAAAGAAATTTGAACTGAGCTAAGATGTTTTAAGAGATTTTACAGCTTCATGGTTTTTCTTAAATGGTTTTATACTTCTTCTATATAGCACGTTGATATGCTTTACGTGATTTCTTGCTGCTCAGTTGTTATTTACTTTTATTACTCACTCAGTTGGCAGTACTCATTTTACTCCATGCACCTTGTGTGCAGATTCAGGTATTTTCTGAGCTTGGTGGCAGTCTCATTGGAGTTAGCAAGGTAGTCGCCAGGCGATCGCGGCTCCGTTTTCTCCCTCTGTATTCTTCCTTGTGTATTCTTGTGATTTTTCCGACCATCTCGATCTTGTTGTGACTAGACATTTGTAGTAGATGCTCATGACTAGTGACACTCCAATGTCGGGCTTAGTTGGGTTGTTATTCTGCAATGTTTATAAAATTATATTGTTGGCTACTTAAAAGGATTGGATTATTCATCCTTATACATGACTTATTGATTTATTAAGCTGTTGGAACTGAAATTGAGTAAGTGTCGGCTTGCCTTTTCTTCACGAGAGGCGCCATCACGACCGGGTATGGGTTTTGGGTCGTGACAAGTTGGTATCATAGCCTAGGTTACATAGGTCTCACGAGTCATGAGCAGGTTTAGTAGAGTCTCGCGAATTGGTACGGAGACGTATGTATTTATCCTCGGGAGGCTGCAAAACCTTTAGGAAAACATCACATTCTTGAAATTCTTATCGTGCGTCGTTGATTTAGCTTGAAATATAACTCTTTGAATTCATTCCACGCATTTGTATGCGCGGACGAGCGCTCAGTATCAAATGTGCCTTGCTGGCTTGTGATTCCCTGATCGAGGGGTGAGATGTGATCTCTGTGAGTTGATGTTGGGCCAGTCTGGAGGACTTGAGGCCGGATTTTTTACCTATGGCTTGAGCACCAAGGTGCTGATTACGTGAACTATGTTTTGAAACTTATATATTCAGTAATGCTCTATTAATAGAAATGATGGCTGGATAGCTATATGATGAGTATGTAATGACTGTGATATGTGATCATATAATTTACAAGCGACGAGAAGGGTCTGCTGGAGGATTGATGAACTATTAGGTGTTTGATTCCCATTGTGTTTGGATGTGTAACCCCGAGTTATGGGTGCTTGAAGAATATTTTCTTGTCTCCTAGTTGGGAGTGAAGTAAATTTCATGTTTCGTTATGAGTTCAAACTTAGGAATACTGAGTGACTGTGTAATATGGATGATGGTGGAAGGTAAATATAGAAATGTTAGTTCGAGGCAAGACATGTGGGTTATCTCCTACGGAGTGTTCTGGAGTTGCTTGATCTTTATGTTGTATGTTAGATGATTCCATTTACAAGTGAGATATATATGTCAAAATTTAAATTTTGGATCGCTCAAGAGAGTGGATTTAACTACTACGAGAGTCAATACGAGATTCGCAGAAGATCTGAAGTACTAGATAGTTTGTGTTCCACGAGTTATGAAGGATTTAGTTAATCTCACTTTAGTATTGTATAAGCAATAAAGTATATGTGTTATGCGTTATGGTGTGTGTTTTGATATATGGCTTCGAGCCAAGTTGAGGAGTTTCTATTGATTAGCTGATTGCACGGTTATGTTCTATGTTGGTTCCGGTTTGAGGCGTGCTAGTGACTCAGTTCTGGTTTGCGGAGATTGAGCCCGAGGATGGCTCGAGTAAAGGAAAATTTTCGACTAAGTTAAGGCTATATGGTGTAGTGTCAGAAGTACCAATGAGCCACTAGTTGTTTGGTTCTGTTGATCAGGTTAAATTGCGGTTCGAGTGGAGTAGATGACTCTCAGGAATGGTTCTAATGTGCTCAAAATTTTACATGTAATAATTGTGAATTTCAGGTTGTATTTTTTGCTAGAACCTGAGGGTTGTATTTGGAGGGTGTCAAGATTTGTGGGTTTTCTATATCAATTATGGGCTTCTATGTGGCACTATCAGGAAGGTGAATGTAATGGTTCGGAATTCGTAGAATGTCTCTTCAAGGTAAGTATTTATAACGTGGTGTTTGCGGGAATATTTAAAAGAGTATTCAACGGCTTATGAGCCTTAGACGTTATGGTTTCACGTTAAAGTTTGTTGGGCAAGTTTTAGTTAAGGATAATGGTATACTAACAAAAAAAATAGATAAATGTGAAAGTAATTCGGTATGGTAATGGATATGATAGGGTCTTAGTGTACTAATGATGTGGTGATGCTTTAAAGATATTTTGTGGAAATATTCTTGGGTTGGTGATCTACATGGCCTGGTCAAGCCAGAGGAATTCTATTTTGATAACTTGATTATATGCGAGCAGATTTGAAAGTTTTCTTGATAGTTTTTACCATAGTTCGAGGCAAATATCTTCTACCGGTGTGGGGAACATATTTTATATTGTGAACTCCTCCTGGATGGGAGCAAATAGAAGATTTCTAACTGCCGAAATGAAATTTTCCTATAGCCCAAAATTCTAATAATATTTTGTGTTTAAAACAAGATGGCATGATAGACGAGGTGTATGGTACATGCTTAATATTTTCATGTGCAAGGTGACAGTTCATTCTTAAAGGGAAGGTTGCGAATTCTGAATGGAATAGTCAGTTTCAGATATTTAGATGAATTTTGTAACTGCTCGGTAAGACCTGAGAAGGGTGCGCATTATTATTTAACTAACAAATATTTATTGGTATTACAACACTCACTTGGTTGATCGACCACCAATATTCTGATTTTGCTATGTAGCCTAGAAAATTTTTGAAAATAATTATCATGGGATGATCGTACTTGAGGTATGTGTTAGTCATTTGAGTGATGAGGTTGTGATCAGTTACGGTGATTTATGTGATCTATGAATTTGGAGACGCGAAATTCTCAAAAATATACTATTTCGGGATTTTGGCATATTTGAGGTGAGTATTTTATCTAAACTCATTGGATGCACTAGTCGAGCTAATTGATGATGATAACTATGCGCTGTAAGCATGAATATATGTGAGGTTTGAACCTGTGTGCAAGCACCGAGCCAATATTCATGCTCGGAAGATGCGTAGGCTATGATATGCCTAGAATGGGATATTGAGCTTAAAGGTATAATGTTCCTCGTATTCGTAACTTTGTTGAGAACTATCTGGACTATACTTGAGATTTCCAAGATGCTAAATTCTAGAACAAACTTGGTAATTACTAATTTTGCGTTAATTTGTTGATTTGTGCTGTGACAACATAGTTTGCTCATGCCTACGATATAGAGCATTATTTATGCCAACCCAGGAGCATGAGAATCTTATTTCATTTAGCATATACAGGTGTACTTGTTGGACTGCTCCTATATGATATGCTTGGACTGGAGGTCTGTGACTATGCCATGTGGATTATGTTATTGCCAATTAAGTTGCTCGTGAAGTTGATGTCAATGTTCGATATTAAAAAGTTGGTTATTGTTATTCTATTCATGTATCCTGGTTCCACTATTATCCATGGGCTCATGCATATCGCTGGGATGGTACTTGAGGAACTTGCAAAGCGGCTCTCTTCTTTGAGGTATTTTCCCTTTCTGGGGTAGCCGGATGGTGCAATATTAGGGTTTACTGGTATGGCATTGTATTATGTACTTCTCCGGGGGTATGGCGATTAACTTGTGGTACTAGACATCAAATTGCGCTTGGTTAATGATTTTGAGCATGGTGACTTGGGGTGTCTCATGTGAACTAGTGTCTGGATAGGGTCGCGCATGGCAGTGAAGTTATGTAGAGGTATAACCTTGCAGTTAGATTCGGGTGTTCTGTTTCTATGATGTGAGACGGTTTCTCAGCCTTGTGTTGTGGTGGTACTAGTGATCTTGTGGCACAACTCTTTCTTTTGAGCTATTTTCATGATTTGAGTAAGTTCGGATTGTAGTTTATTGGTGCACGGATTTCACAAGTCGCGGCTTTAATCTATATTGACGTGTTAATGTCGCCAGAGTAGTTGTGATGGATTAGATAAGATTGTTGGGATCTAGAATGTATACAAACGGATTTGATTTCAGCATGTTGAAAGGATAATATCGAGGTTCAACTCAAAAATTTGCTATGGTTTTTGCCAAAGGAGAACTGGATTCATGAATGGTTGATCTAAGAAATGGTTATGGTTTACTATGTGTTTTATTTATCAATTGTAGTATATGAAAGTGTTGGGATGAGACCTTAGTTGATAGGAGGTTTTCTATCGGTATTCGGTTGTTGTGTGCAGTTGCTGTGATTAGAAGTTATCAATGCAAGCGTTTGAGTCATGTGTTATGTTATGTAATTGCATCCGAGGTTGCATGTATGGGTTATTACAGCTTGTTCGGGCTTATTCACAGTATAAATGTGGGCTTCTGATCATATGGAATATTTTAAAAGTAGAAATGTGGTTCTATGGTTTATGGGCTAGATTGGATTGCAAAATCTCAGTTATAATGTGTTGTCAGACCTATATGAGATAGGGTGGCATGGGATCACCCCCGGGTATATATGTGGCAAGGTTAATCAGCGGTTGTTTGGCTTTTTGGACAACTATGGGCACGTTCGAGGACGAATGTTTGTTTAAGTTGGGGAGGATGTGACGACCCGGATAGTCGTCTCATGAGTTACCGTTCTGTTTCCCCCATATCAGCTTCTTTATGCTTCGTTATCTGTGTTTCATGTGATCAAGTTGATTAATTTGCGTTCGAAGAGGATTTGGTAAGAAATGAGACACTTAATCTCTTTTACGAAGGCTTAAGTTGAAAAAGTCAATCGAATGTTGACTTATGTGTTAGAGGGTTCGGATATGAGTTTCGAGGGTTCGGTTAGCTTCGGGAGGTGATTTGTGACTTTGGAGCGTGATCGGAATTGGTTTTGGAGGTCCGAAATAGAATAAGGCTTGAATTGGCGAAGTTGATATTTTGGCGATTTCCGGTTGGTAGGTGAGATTTTGATCCGAGGTTCGGAATGGAATTGCGAGAGTCGTTGTAGCTTCAATGTGGAATTTTGTATGTGTGTGCAAAATTTCAGGTCATTCGGACATCGTTTGGTTGGGTTTTTGATCGAAAGTGTATTTTGAAAGTTTTTGGAAACTTAGGCTTGAATTCGATGAGTTTTGGATAATTTGATATTGTTTGAGGTGTTTTGATTATTGGAACAGGTTTGAATGATGTTATGTATTATTTTGGCATGTTTGGCCGGGGTCTCATGAGGCTCGGATAAGTTTTGGAAGATTTTTGCCGTTTTGAGCATAAGAATGTAATGATCCAAAGGTCCATTTTTAGTTCTAGAGATCGAAATTTGATTTCGAGACTTCCAAAATTTTAATAATGAATTATAGGAGTGATCTGGAAAGTTTGGTCTAATTTCATCAAATCGCGATTGGGTTTTTGAAGCGAAACATGAATTAATTATTTAACGAGCGAAACGGGTATTTCACTGAGCAAATGAGCTACAAATTGTGTTTTGATAGAAGGTAGGTTCGTATTATTATTTATGACTCATAGGAACAAGAATCGTCTAATTCCGAGTTCGTATGATGGAGTTAGAGCATTTTTAGTTAAATAAAAAGCTGCTGCAATTTTCTGGGCACTTGCTGGTATTTTCGCAGATGCGATGAACAGTACCGCATCTGCGATGAACAGTAATTCCGCTTCTGCGGTGAACAGTCCGCTTCTCCAGTAAACAGTGATTCCGCTTCTGCGGTGAACAGTACCGCAGAAGCGAAAATCTGGACAGTGTATATTTCGAGCAGTCCGAGATTTTTTCTCATTTTTGGAGCTGTGGAGCTCGGATTGAAGCGATTTTTTAAGCGATATTCACCATATTGATTGGGGTAAGTGTTCTATATCTAAAAGTGATTATATTTGATGATTCCGTGATTATTTGAATCAAGTATTAGTGAATCAAATGGAAGAAATTGGAGAAAATTTGTAAACTTTTCAAAAATGAAAATTCTAGATTTGGAGGCCGAATTGTTCTCGAATTTTGGTAAAATTTGTATGGCTGGACTCGTGGTTGGATGGGGTTTCATATTTCGTAACTTTTGCCAGGTTCCAAGATGTGGGCCCCACTGGTGAATTTTGAGTGCAATTTTGGATTTTTGGAAAAATATAGAATTTCATTTGGAATTAATTCTTATAATTTTTATTAACTGAATCGAATCATTATGGCTAGATTCGAGGCATTCGGCAGTCAATTTGAGAGGCAAAGGCATTTTGGAGTGGGATTTTTGCTCGGTTCGAGGTGAGTAATGATTGTAAATGATAGTCTAAGGATTTGAAACCCCGGATTGCACATCGTAGTACTATATTGAGGTGACTTGCACGCTGGATAGTGAGTGTGGGGAAGAGCACCATTGGTGATTGTGACTTGGTCCGTCCCGATTGATGAATTTACTGCGTATTTGACTGAAATTTACTTGTTATCATCATGATTTGGACTGATTGCCATATTTGGGCTTCGTGCCAACTATTTGAATTCTTCGGGGATTATTATCAATGTTTCCTCACTGTTTTGACTTATTAATTGAACTCAGTCATGTTGTTTTTCCACTATTTTATAACTCAATCTCTTTTACTCAGATTTGAGACCTAAATGATATTTTAAATGATAATTTGGGCTGAGAACTACTGTTTTACTAATGCCCGAGGGGCTTGTGATGATATTCTGACTGAGTGTGGCCGAGGGAAAGATGTGAGGATACATTGAGTGATATGAGGTCGGGGGCCTTGATGTGAGGGTTTTATATTATGGATCGGGCTGCACGCCACAGCGATACTTATATGGATGGGGCTGCACGCCGCAGCGGCTACTATATGATACTGTTCTTAGAGTGAACCCAAGGGGTTGATACTATTCTGAGAATGAGCCTGAGGGGCTGGTACTACTCTAAGATATTGCCCGAGGGGCGAACATTTATGTGTTCATTTTCATATTTTACTTGTCATTTTATCGGTTAAAATATGATATTTGTGCCCGAGGGGCGAATTTTCTGTGCTCATCTACACTAACTGATTTGCATTCATTTGCATAACTGTTTAAAAGTCGTTTTAAAAGAAATTTGAACTGAGCTACGATATTACACAGCTTCATGGTTTTTCTTAAATGGTTTTATACTACTTCTATATAGCACGTTGATATGCTTTACGTGATTTCTTACTGCTCAGTTGTTATTTATTTTTATTACTCATTGAGTTGGCAGTACTCATTTTACTCCATGCACCTTGTGTGCAGATTCAGGGTTTTTCTGAGCTTGGTGGCAGTCTCATTAAAGTTAGCAAGGTAGTCGCCTGGTGATCGTGGCTCCATTTTCTCCCTCTGTATTCCTCCTTGTGTATTCTTGTGATTTTTCCGACCATCTCGGTCTTGTTGTGACTAGACATTTGTAGTAGATGTTCATGACTAGTGACACCCCGATGTCGGGCTTAGTTGGGTTGTTATTCCGCAGTATTTATAAAATTATATTGTTGACTGCTTAAAGGATTGGATTACTCATCCTTATACGTGACTTATTGATTTATTAAGTTGTTGGAACTGAATTTGAGTAAGTGTCAGTTGGCCTTGTCTTCATGAGAGGCGACATCACGACCGGGTATGGGTTTTGGGGTTGTGACAACTTACCTAGGGAGTCTTTGCCATTATTGTGCACAAAGCACTTACATCTAAATTCCCTAAGATGGGATATATTTAGCTTTCTCCTTTTAAGTGTGATCACGCCCAACTATGCCTTTTAAAAAGGACTAAATGGTCGCTGCAAATATAATTCGATTTACAAGTCCGGAGTCAAATCCCACAGAGAATTAAGGCTTAACTACAGTTGTTCACTATCCCCAAGAAGATAAGCTTAAACAATTCCTAAATTATAGATATTAATATTCTGTGTGTTTAACTAACTAAATAACAAATTAAAATAGTAAATTAACAGCTAAAGATACTAAGGGTTAGAGACAAGATTAAGGATATCTAGATTTATGATTTTCTTATTGTCGGAATCCTTCCCGCTACGTTTTCTATAGATTCGACCAAGTATTCTCTACCGATCATGAGGGCTCTGACTGTCGTAACTCTCTTCCGTGTAATTACCACAATTTACAAGAAATATTCTCCCGAATTGCGCTAGCTGACATTAAGTACGACTCATTCGGATCACACCCAAGGTTTTGTTATCCCTAATCCCACCTTTAAACCCTCCGTATTGATCTCTCATATACGTTAGGAGTGATGTTGTTCAACAACTAACTAAATATGCACTCTCTCCCGAGTAAAATACGCTAAATAGGCACAGTTGATTGTGATCTCTTCAACCAACCACAATATAAACGTAGTTGAATAAATAGAGAAAATACTATGGCAAATCTATATTAACATAACAGGAAAATCATCCTTTAATAGGTTCCATCAAAACCCTAGATAACAAATTAGCTATTCATAATAGTATGCATAACTATAATACTAGAATTCAAAACCAATAATGGAAATAGGAAGAAGGAAGTGAAAAACTCGTAGCAAAATTCTCCTCCTTGGTCCTCGTGTGTTCTTTCCTCCTTAGGTCTAATCCCCGGTCTTCTTGGCCTCTTTAGGTCTTAATTATGTCAAAAGTATGTCCAACCTTCAAAATACCATTTTCCCATGTATATATACCAAGTATGGTTGGGCCCAAACAATTGCACCTTCTCCTACGCAAAAAAGGAAACATTTTCCGGAAGAGACATGCTTCGCCGCGCTCAGACCGCGCATATCCACTTTGATTCTGCCTGACGAGCGCGGTCGTGCTATTGACGCGCAATTTTCACCCTGTTCTATTAGGAATGTGAAAAAACGTAAAACATTAAAGTTGTATCCCTTTGATTTATCTTTCCAACCATATACTCTGGAGCCCAAATAGAGTTTGGAGCAAAATGTTATGTCCATTTTACTAGGCAGTGCACAATATACCTACTCGCTTCTTCGTTTGTTCTATGATGTAACGACCTGACCGGTCATTTTGAGCTTTAGCGCGTCATTCAACAGTCAGAGGCCATGAGAAGCTTCATTCCAGGTATTATGACTTGTACGTGTGGTCGGAAGTAAACTTCAAGAAGTTCAGAGTTGATTTGGAAAGAGAATCCTTATTTCGGAAGCTTAAAGTTGAAAGAATTAACTGGGATTGGAATTTTTAGTAAACACCTTTGGAATCGGGATTTAAGGGTTTCAGTAGGTTCGTATGATAATTTCGGACTTGGGCGTATGCCCGGATCGAGTTTTGGATGACCCGGGAGCATTTTGGTGCTTATTGTGGAAGTTAGCATTTTGGAAGAAATTTCATAAGTTTGGGTTGAAGTGCATTTTAGTGATATCAATGTCCGTTTGGGATTCCGAGTCTGGGAATAGCTCCGTATCATGATTCTGGAATTGGGAGCGCGATCGGAAGTGAATTCGAAGGTCCATAGGTCATTTTCAAGTCATTTGGCTAAAGATAGAATTTGAAGGTTTTCGAGAAGGTTGACCTGGAGTGGAGTTTTTGATATCGGGGTCGAAATCAAATTTCAGAAGTTGGAGTAGGTCCATAATGCGAAATATGACTTGTGCGCAAAAATTTAGGTCAATCAGACGTGATTTGATAGGTTTAAACATCGAAAGTAGAAGTTTGAAATTCTAAAGTTCATAAAGCTTGGATTGGAGGTTGATTCATGATTTTAGCATTGTTTGATGTGATTTGAAGCCTCGAGCAAGTCTGTAATGTGTTATGGGACTGGTTGGTATGATTAGTTAGGGTCCCGGGGGCCTCGGGTGGATTCCGGGTGGTTAACGGATCAAATTTGAATTAAAAGCTACTGCGGTTTTGTTGGTATCTAGTTTCCTTCTTCGCGATCGTTAAGGGAGTCTCGCATTTGCGAAGAGGAAGATGGGAGGCTGCTGGTTTTAGCCATCGCGAACGCGAGGTGGAGGTTGTGAACGCGGAGAAGTCATACTGTTACTACGCGAATGCGGGGAGGATATCGCGAACGCGTAGAAGGAAAGCTGGGCCTGAGTCATTGGCCTACGCGAACGCAAGGCGTGGATCGAACACGTAGGGTCCGGGGAGCTGGCCTTCGCGAATGCGGGCGTCGGGTCGCGAACGCGATGGGGAGATTTTGGGGCTAGAGCAGGTTGTGCTTCGCGAACGCGAGGGCCTTTCCGCGTTAGCGAAGAAGGGCAGTGCTAGGTAGTGACTTGTTTTAAGACGGGATTTGGCCCATTTCTTTCATTTTTCTCTTGGCATGGGCGATTCTTGGAGGATTTCAAGGAGGGTGTCGTCACTCAATGGCAAGGTAAGTTATCCCCATTTATTAGAAGTTAAATACATAAATTATGCATAAATTTTAACGTGGAAATTTAAGGTTTTGAGGAAGACCTAGAAATTTGATATTTTTGAATTTCAATCATGGTTTCAGGTATGAAATTGAGAGAAAGTATATATTTGAGTTCGTGAGGTTTCGGGTAAAGTTTATCTTCAAACAATTTTGGAATCCGGGCACGTGGGCCCGAGGGCATTTTTGTTAACTTTTTGATCGTGGTTAGGAATTGTTTTAAATTGGATTATAATGAGTACCTTAGCATATATTAATGGAATTTCATAATTATTGGCTAGTTTTAGAGCATTTTGCGTCGATTGATGTCTTCAGAAGAATGTGGAATGCCGGTTATGGACCTTCGGAGCGAGGTGAGTATCCTTTCTAACCTTGTAAGAGGGAATTGTACCCATAGGTGAAATAATTGAGTATGTGCTCCTATTTGTGGAGGCTACGTACGCACGAGGTGACGAGAGTCCGTGCGTAGCTACTATTATGCTATTATTCGGGTAGCCTAGGACCCAAGAGCATGTTATACTTGGATTATTTGTGAACTTTTTGACATCTCGAATTGCTTAAATCACATTGAATTAGTAAATAAATTTCTAAAAGGATTAAACTTCATTTTCTTAAATGGTTAAAAAAGTATGGACTTTCTTTGGTTAATTGCTCCGCGTGGACTCTTGATTGACTGTCTGTGTGTGTTTAATTTTTGAGTGGGTCGAACGCCTCGGCAGATTAAATAGATGCATCTATGGTTCGCGTCGTTCGACCCTCGGCAGTAAACAATTTACATTTCTGTTGGAGCGGGCCGTCGACCTCGGCATGATTTGCGCATGCTTGTATTGCTTCCTTGAACTTATTAAAGTTGTTGTTGCCTCTTCGTGGCTTGAGAATATTTGGATAATAAAGAAAAAAAGGAATTTTGGAAATTTCCTATAAAAGAAATAATTGTTTACTTGTTTCCTTCTATTGGATTAAAATCATGTTTATAGAAATCCACGACTTAATGTATTTTTTGACATCATTATCGGACCACTAGTAAGTGTCGAAGTCGGCCATCTCATCTCTACTTCTTCAAGATTAGAGGGGATACTCATTAGGTACACGTTGTTTTCGTACTCATACTACACTTATGTGCATTTTTGTTGCACAGACATATGCATCTCTAGTGGCCTGCTGGGCGTAACAACACGGATGATACAGAGACTTAGGTGAGCTGCACTTCTCGAGGCGATTCACAGCCAGCAGAGTCTCTTTCAGTTTTCTGTATTTATTTTTGTCCAATATTGTATTCCGGACGATTGTTGTATTACATTATTTCTTAGAAATTGCTCATGCACTTGTGACACCGGATTCTGGAAGGATTTTTGGATTTGTAAATGTTAAGTTTAATTAAAGATTTCGCAGTTGTTTCTGAAATTTTTATTATTCGTTATTTAATGTATAAAGAAAAAAGATTTTAGGCAATACGAAAATTTGAAATTAATTAAGTGTTTTTGTTGGCTTGCCTGACAGCGGTGTCCGGCGCCACCACGACCCTTAGTAGATTTTGGGTCGTGAAAACATGGTATCAGAGCACTAGGTTCCTAGGGTCTCACGAGTCATGAGCAAGTCTAGTAGAGTCTCGCGGACCGGTACGGAGACATCTATACTTGTCCTCGGGAGGCTGCAGGACTGTTAGGAGTACTTCCCTTCTTGATTCCTTATCGCGCGATTTGATTCATGTGAGGCTTAAGCCTTTGTTTCTTTCCTACTCAATCTTATGTGACATGCAGCGCTTGTTATAAATCAAGAATTTAAGAATTGTAATGGCACTACGAATGTGGTGCGGGATGTTTCTCCCGGTATAGTTTATTGGACTACTATCGTTGCCTTGTTGAAGGTTATTATATTGTTTCAAGCTCAGTAGTGGTACTTCTAAGAGATTTGAGGTTAGGCACAAGTTTCCATGATACTTATGAACAATCATTCGGCGGTATTGTTATAATGGTAGGATGTTTGCCTACGTATCGGGGCAGTGAATGACTTGAAGGGAGGTTTACTCAGTGTATGATCTAGATATTCGGTGTTTTATTCCCGGAAGGGGAAAGGCAATTGGGCAGAGAATGTTCAGGTTTGGCTTGATGAGGTATCGAGACTCGGTATTTGCTAGCGTGGCGGAGCTTTCTTCTACAATGTGGTGTCGTTGTCCTTATTGAATGTACTAAATTCATCGGCGTTATGGTCTTCTGCAATCCACCTTGGGGTATTGAGGAATAATATTGGAGAAATTACTGTTAGACATTGCGAGGTAGGGTGGTACAGGATTGAATCGACATTTCTAATATTGGCAGGTCGAGAGAGATAATCTCCGGCAAAAATTTAAAGTTAGTAGCTATTTGCGGATCCAAGTGCTACGAAGATAGATTTTTATTAAGGCAACAACTGAGTAGCAAAGGATGATGAAAAATGTGTGGAAAGTGTCAAACGGTGGCTAAAATTCCTAGAAGGCCAGGTGTATAAAGCAAAGGTCAAGTAGATGATTGAAGAAGTGAGTGTGACCAAAGTGGTAGAGTGGCAGATGTTGCATATGGGCTTAGTGGTAGGATGATTACGCACCTTAAGGAGAGTTGGAATGATTTGGGATTTAGTGGCTGGCGATTGAAGTCTACAGGTTTAATTGGAAGTATGGGTTAATATGCAACAAAGAGATCGGTCGTGCGAATGTGGTTGATGATTTAGAGTATAAAATGGGGTTTTACAGAAAGAATCCAAGAATTTAGGCAGTTGATTGTGCAAGGTTATGTCAGTAAGAGATGAAGAATCCTGGAAAATCTAAAGTTATGTAATAATGGCTTAAAGCTAAGTGGGAGAGTCCCACCGCCTATGATTGGGTTGCATAGTTAACCACTTGCGAGGTTTTCTGGTTGTTAGCATATTTCTGGGTTATTTCGGCTACGAGAAAAGAACATAAGTGGTGATTTGAGCAAAGGAATTGTTAAAGGGTGCTATGGTCGGCCCTATTGGCTCATGTTCAAACTTGGGGAAGGATTCAGGATTTATTCCTTGTATAGATGTGGGTTTCAAGGGAAGTGATTATGCAGGGTACTTCGTTGAGAGGGTATTCTTGTGCTGGAAGATTCTTATAGTCGATTAAATTCGGGGCCAAGTCAGAGCGGGTGGCTCTCAACAATGGTCCTAATGGATTCAAAAGGGGTAAAGTGTGGTGTCTAATGATTTTGAGCCTATGGGTGCGGTTGAGAATCAAGCTTTTGCAGCAGCTTATGAGTGGAGGCCCAGAATGTTCTATGATATTGTGACTTGCAGTGTAGCACTTGAGAGGAAATTGAGAAAGGACTTCAGATTCGTAGAAATATTAGCAGAATGAGAATATTAGTTGAGGGTGCAAATGTGCAAACAAGGAAGGTACCAAATGGTTCATGGGATTCGAGACAACATGGTCTCACGGTTCAGGGTCACTCGAGGTGAGTGCGGATGGAGTATGTTATGTGTTGAAAGGAGTTACTATTATTACTAAGGCAATCAAGGTAAATCAAAGGAAGAAATATTGGTTAACCACAGTTGATTTGGTGTATTGGTGGTAGACATCAGTTCATTCAGCATGATCAAGTTATGCATGTGGTTTGTGGCGGTAAGTGTAAGGATTGTCGGCCGCCGTAATTGATGTTATTCAGAAGCATTCTACTCTTATGGCCCGTTATGTGTGGCGAATCTCGGAAGGGTTTTTGGTGTATTAGACCACTACTTAAGGATATGAATGTTTTACGGTTATGAGGATTCACCTGTGTGTTGCTATGATTCTCCTTAAGTGAGTTAAGTGAAAAGTTTTTATATAATGAAGTATTAATCTATTAGTGATTCTAGAATTATGATGAAGAGTCATGTTCTACCATATATTGGCATATTAGGTGCAGCAAGTGATATGGAATTTGACGTGAGGGTCAGGGTTGCAGCTCGGAGCTGACAAGGACGTCACGAGCTCGGATGGGCAGGAAAGGAGTTTTGATGTTTAAAGTAAGTCGGTATTGTCGTCAGTGTCACCTGAGATCGGTGTTTTGTGAAAAAGGGGCTTTGCATCGTGGTTAAGGATTCTTGATCGCTTTTCAATGTTAGCATGACTGGTGGTTTGGATGTGCGGACCTGTTATGCATTTCGGAAGGTTGTGGGAGCGTATCCCACAGGAATATTGTATAAGTGTGGAATGTAGTCACTTGATTGATTTAAGATTTAAACCAAGTATGAGGATTTGGGTAATATCATTAATTTAAGAATTTATGCCTGGAGGGCACTCGATTTATTGGGTTATGGACTGCGGAGGTCTGCTCCGGTTATGATGGTGGTTCTTATGTGTTATGGGAAAAGGGGGCGATTATGGACCCTTGAAAGGTCATTGGCCTAGTTCGGTATGATCAGATTCGGCTTGAGGTCTGTGAATGGATTTAAATATGAGTATGGGCTCTATATCATGCCGGATATGTTAATTTTAGCAATACGCTGCTTATGGGAGGGGTTGTGAGATGGCTTGGTGAATTTCTTATGTTTTGAGGTTTCGCATAGAGGTATGTTATATGAGCAGGACGGCTCTTGAGATTCAGATCATATATCGCACCTCAGTTGTGCTCGAGTTTGTGACTTATAGCGTTGTATGCCTCCCCAGGGAATGGTATTATGCTCTTAGCGTGTTTATGATCGATATTCGATATTTCATTGAAATGAGCAATTTAGCTCAATGTGTATCTCTTTATGTGAGTTCTACGTATGGATCGGGTGGCACGCCGCCATGTTTATGTAGTGTGGATCGGATGGCACGCCACTATGGGTATGTTATTTGGATCGGGTGGCACGCCGCCATGGTTATGCTGTTTTGATCGGGTTGTGCACCGTAATAGTGTGAGGTTCAGTACAGTTACCCATACCGGTATTTATGTGTTCTGTTTTCTATTTTCTGAGGAGAGCTTATATTAGCTGTGCGCCCGCGTCGCATGTATGATTCGCGAGCGGGGTAATTGGATCTCTTTTTTAGAGTTCGTTTTCCTTTGGTATCGCATTCTAATTGGTAGCCTATTGGCATGTTGTGGCATCGTACGAGACTTTTGGTCATATCGGGGTGGCTTATTGCCTGAGCAGTTTGTACCAGGTGAGACAAGATCATTGGATTTAGGATCAATGCAATCTGATTATATGAAGTATATTAAGGAGCTGAGACTATTATTCAGTTCATAATGAAGTGATGGTTCTTGTCAGGACTATAGACTCAATGATTGGTTGACTCGGCAGTTGACTATGGATTTCAGCACATCTCTTCCGTCGTGGCGGTGTTGTAAGGGTTAGAGTAAGACCTGTGTATGTCATGGGGTGCAATGGGAGCATCAAATTAGTAGAATTTCGACTAACTTGATCTGAAAATAATATTGCGGTCTGATGAGTAAAGTGATGCAAAGTGAGAATTCAGCTAAGGTATGCAGTCATGTTTGGGTACAGCGTGTAGAGATTGATATGGTAATCGTATGTTCGAAACAGGTCGGGTATAGAATTCCGAATGTTAGGATTGGGCTATAAGGCTTATTTGGTTGAATAAAAAGGAATATCTTCAGAATTGATCAAGCGGATGTGCTCAACTGAGTTGTGGTAGCACGGGACGATGAACGAGAAGTTAAACAATGATTTCAGACTACTTCAGTGAAGTTCTCAGCACGTTTGAGGTCGAACGTATGTTTAAGTGGGAGAGAATGTAATGACCCGACCGGTCGTTTTGAGCTCTAGCGCATCGTTCAGCAGTCAAAGTCCATGAGCAGCTTCATTTCAGGTATTATGACTTGTACGTGTGGTCGGAATTGAACTTCGGGAAGTTCAGAGTTGATTTGGAAAGAGAATCCTTATTTCGGAAGCTTAAAGTTGAAGGAATGAACTGGGATTGGAATTTTAAGTAAACGCCCTCGGAATCGGGATCTGAGGGTTCCAACAGGTTCGTATGATGATTTCGGACTTGGGCGTATGCCCGGATCCGGTTTTGGATGACCCGGGAGCATTTTGGCGCCTATTGTGGAAGTTAGCATTTTGGAAGAAATTTCATAAGTTTGGGTTAAAGTGCATTTTAGTGATATCGATGTCCGTTTGGGATTCCAAGTCTGGGAATAGCTCCGTATGGTGATTATGGAGTTGGGAGCGTGCTCGGAAGTGAATTCGGAGGTCCGTAGGTCATTTTGAAGTCATTTGGCTAAAGATAGAATTTGAAGGTTTTCGAGAAGGATGACCGGGAGTGGACTTTTTGATATCGGGGTCGGAATCTGATTCCAAAAGTTGGAGTAGGTCTGTAATTCCAAATATGACTTGTGCCCAAAATTTAAAGTCAATCTGACGTGATTTGATAGGTTTAAACATCGAAAGTAGAAGTTTGAAATTCTAAAGTTCATAAAGCTTGGATTGGAGGTTTATTCTTGATTTTAGCGTTGTTTGATGTGATTTGAGGCCTTGAGCAAGTCCGTAATGTGTTATGGGACTGGTTGGTATGATTGGTTAGGGTCCCGGGGGCCTCGGGTGGACTCCAAGTGGTTAACGGATCAAATTTGGGTTAAAAGCTGTTGCTATTTTGCTGGTGTCTGGTTTCCTTCTTCGCGATCGCGAAGGGAGTCCCGCGTTCGTGAAGAGGAAGATGGGAGGCTGCTGGTTTTAGCCATCACGAACGCTAGGTGGAGGTTGCAAAAGTGTAGGAGTTGTGTTGGTTACTACGCGAATGCGAGGAGGATATCGCAAACACGTAGAAGGAAAGCTGGGCCTGAGTCATTGGCCTACGCGAACGCAAGGACTGGAGCGCGAACGCGTAGGGTCCAGGGAGCTGGCCTTCGCAAACGCGGGCGTCGGGTCGTGAACGCGATGAGGAGATTTTGGGGCTGGAGCAGGTTGTTCTTCGCGAATGCGAGGGCCTTTCCGCGTTCGCGAAGAAGGGCAGTGTTGGGCAGTGTCTTGTTTTAAGACGGCATTTGGCCCGTTTCTTTCATTTTTCTCTTGGCTTGGGTGATTCTTGGAGGATTTCAAGGAGGGTTTCATCACTCAATGGCAAGGTAAGTTATCCCCACTTATTAGAAGTTAAATACATCGATTATGCATGAATTTTAATGTGTAAACTAGTGGAAATTTGAGGTTTTGAGGAAGGCCTAGAAATTTGATATTTTTGAATTTTGACCATGGTTTCGGATATGAAATTGAGAGAAAATTATATATTTGAGTTTGTGAGGTTTCAGGTAAAGTTTATCTTCAAAAAATTTTGGAATCCGGGCACGTGGGCCCGAGGGAGTTTTTGTCAACTTTTCGATCGGGGTTAGGAATTGTTATAAATTGGATTATAATGAGTACCTTAGCCTATATTAATGGAATTTCGTAATTATTGGCTAGCTTTGGAGCATTTTGCGTCGATTGAAGTCTTCAGAAGAACGTGGAATCCCGGTTATGGATCTTCGGAGCAAGGTGAGTATCCTTTCTAACCTTGTAAGAGGGAATTGTTCCCATAGGTGAAATAATTGAGTATGTGCTCCTATTTGTGGGGCTACGTACGCACAAGGTGACGAGAGTCCGTGTGTAGATACTATTATGCTATTGTCCGGGTAGTCTAGGATCCAAGAGCATGTTATCCTTGTATTATTTGTGAACTTGTTGACAACTCGAATTGTTTAAATCACATTGAATTAGTAAATAAATTTCTAAAAGGATTAAACTTCATTTTCTTAAATGGTTAAAAGAGGATGTACTTTCTTTGGCTAATTGCTCGGTGTGGACTCTTGATTGACTATCTGTGTGTGTTTAATTTTGGACCGGGTCGAACGCCTCGGCAGATGAAATAGATGCATCTATGGTTCGCGTCGTTCGACCCTCGACAGCGCACAATTTACATTTCTGTTGGAGCGGGCCGTTGAGCTCGGCATGATTTGCGCAGGCTTGTATTGCTTCCTTGAACTTATTAAAGTTGTTTTTGCCTCTTCATGGCTTGAGAATATTTGGATAATAAAGAAAACAGAAATTTTGGCAATTTCCTATAAAAGAAATAATTGTTTACTTGTTTCCTTCTATTGGATTAAAATCATGTTTATAGAAATCCACGACTTAATGTATTTTTTGACATCATTATCGGACCACTAGTAAGTGTCGAAGTCGACCATCTCATCTCTACTTCTTCGAGATTAGACGAGATACTCATTGGGTACACGTTGTTTTCGTACTCATACTATACTTCTGTGCATTTTTGTTGCACAAGCATATGCATCTCTAGTGTCCTACTGGGCGTAGCAGCACAGATGATACGGAGACTTAGGTGAGCTGCACTTCTCGAGGCGATTTGCGGCCAACAGAGTCTCTTTCAGTTTTCTATATTTATTTCTGTCAAATATTGCATTCCGGACGATTGTTGTATTACATTATTTGTTAGAAATTACTCATGCACTTGTGACACCGGGTTCTGGGAGGATTTTTGGATTATTAAATGTTAAGTTTTGTTAGACAATACGAAAATTTGAATTTAATTAAGTATTTTGGTTGGCGTGCATGACAGCGGCGTCCGGCCCACCACGACCCTTAGTGGATTTTGGGTCGTGGCATATCATCCGTTGATCCCCGAACACGATCCCGACTTAATTCCTTGGGATTTTACTCATACTTCAAAGCTCCAAATCACTTGAATTCATTCCATAACATCTAGATAGCTCGGAATAAATCCTACAAGGCATAAAATACACAATTAGTGCAGGACACTAGTGATTAAAGTGCAAACTCAACTAAAGTGCAGTAAATTAGAGTATCATAAACGACTAAAATATGCAATTATAACCTATCATCAATACCCCACACTTAAACCATTGCTCGTTCTCGAGCAATCAAACTACACTTTATAGAGACGCGACCTTTTTTAAATAATTCTCCTAACTCATCACACCAAGAATATTTAAAATAGACTAAGCACAAAAGCGTAATACCTCAAGATTTGACTCACAAGTACCTCGCATTATTCACAACTCACCCACTTACTTTAACATAAAGATCACTGATATTACCTTTCTTTCATGAATCAAGTGCCCTCACACAACAAAAGAGAGTAGCTCCACACAATAAAATTTAAGGGCACTTAGGAACTCAAGATAGAAAGAATTCACTCACTCTTAGAAATAAAATTCATATGCCACAAAAGATGCACCATAGGCTTTCCTGTAGTGTATTACTCTACTAATCGAGCTCATTCAGCCTAGGATCAAGTAGGACTTTATTTGGTTGTAATGTAGGCTGTGATACGGGTAGGATACATTTAGATATAAGAGTGACTACACCTCCATAAGAACTTTAATACATATACTTTAACATTCAAATTCCATACTTATGTCAAACCAAATTTTGTCTTCACATCAATGTATTTTACCCCATACTTCTTTAAGCACAAGCACAATTACATCAAGAGTCACCACTTATCAAAAAAAAATTTCACAGCAATACAACTATTTTTTTTCAATTCAAGTGGCTCTTACTTGTTCAAAATAGTGCACCTTTATCCTTATTTCATTAGTTCCACTCAAAAGCCAAACCAGCCACCACACACTTTAACTTTTACGTGGTTCATAAAGAATTCAAGTGCTCATGAGAGGTTACAATAGTTCAAATAGATAGTTAATTTAAAAAAATGGGTAAAGCTTGTAATGTGGTTGCTAAATTATAGGATCAAAGGGGTTAACTACGATACATAAAAATTAGGCGGATAAAATATGCATATCTGGCTCAACAAAGAAATGCCTATATTACTTCCAAGACTGAACAAAACTACTATTTTATTCTGCAAACACACGGGACAAGTTCTAGACATCAAATGCAATGCACGGAATATAAAAAACATCACACTCACATGGCACATGACTCACTTAAGATTGGATCATCAAGACACTCTAGTCAAAGCAGTTAAGAAAAGTTTAAAACATACAACTTAAGGTACTTATACAAGAGTAAAAACTGAGCTTAAGCGTCACAACCAAAGTACTCACTATTCTCAAGGCATAACAAAGTCAAGAGATATTGCTTCATTTCAAAATGCAACACAATGGCTCCTTTCCTTAAAAAAAGACTAACTACTTCCGGTTCAAATAAAACCCTTGAAAAAGAATCGCAGCACAAAGAAAAATCAGAGGGGAATTGCTACACTACCTAACCAAAAAAAATCTTTTTTCTTAATAATTAAATACCTCAAAAAAATTGTCTAATAGATCCATCATCGGGAAAAGTCCTACCTTTTCTATTTTAAAAAAATATTCTATTAAACTAACAAAACTAAAATAGCATAGAAAGTCACCCAGACAATCTCCTCACCCCACACTTAAAATTGTGCGTTGTCCCTAATGTACACCATACTAATAAGAGGGCAAAATAAACTCCCTAGTAGGCCAAAGGCCGAAACACTAACAGCTCATGGGGTACTCAGACTTCTCCCAGGCTTGGTCCTTCGTGCGGGTACCTCACACTTAGTTCCAACCATCTGGTTTGTTGTTGCATACTTCCAATAGCTTTGCTTTCCATGCTCCTAGAGAATTGAAAATCGACACTACAAAAAAAATACAATTCAAATAAAAATTAAAAAATAAAAGAAAGCAGTAAAGCAGGGTTGCCTCCCAACAAGCGCTTGATTTAACGTTGCGGCATGACGTGAATCACTTTCTGCCTATACTTCGAACTTATGAATTGGACCCCAAGTTTTTGATTCTGCTCTATGATCATACTCCTAGGGTGGTAGAACGAATCTGACTGGCTCAATAAAATAATGTAGTACTCTGCACTTCTTGGCCTTTGGATGAGATGTGCATTCCCGACTTTCTGGTACGAAGAATTCCAGAATGTAGATATATTGTTCCTTACTCCTTTACTCCTCAAGTGGCTCGAACGTCTCTATTTTCATATCATCATCCATACATAGTGTGGGAAAATGATTGGAGTGTGGACCAATGCGCTCAACTACACAAACATTGGGATTGTTAGCATCCTTAAATTAATAACACTAAAGTCAAAAAAATATTGTCACGCCCCCTTTTTCCCTACCCTTTTTATGAGGAAGAAGGTCCGGGTTTCGACATTCATGGGGGTAATGACTCATTTCCTTTTGGGATTTGGGCGTTTGAAGAGTCGCCACCTAACGGATTATGTGGCGTTAGGGCACCTAGAGCGATTAACTCTTAGATAGGTTTGCATTACCAGAGATTCAGGATAAGGGCTGGAAATAACCTTGAGGTGAAGGTGTTAGGCACCCCTCTCTGTCCACAACTGTGGGTCCCGGCCGAACTTATACTTCTGAATTAGTCCTTTAACAAATAAGTAGTTGAAACATATAATTGCAAATAAAGCATGTTGGACATTGTATGACTCAAATAATAAGATAAAGAATTTGAACAAGATGTGTACATATGGAGAAGTGATGTTTTAAAGCAAAAGGAATTTGGGAAAGGAGGAGTCCTTGGTTGGTTACCTTACAGGATCACCCTAATACAATGCCCGATAATCACTCTTTAGAAAAGGGCTACATGTGGCATTAGCGCAGTGGTTATCATATCCATATCTACCCTTCCCACCCCTTAGCAATTATTAAGAAAATGTTATTTAGCAATCTCTGTGTGTGCTGTTACCGGTCCCTTTTATTGGTCCTGGAGAAAATTAGGACCTCGACCTATAGGCAGTTCTACATAGACCCCTAAGGTTTAAAGGAAAAAATACTAAGGCGACAAGCAAGAACACATAGGGCTTTAGCAAATAAAAGCAGGAAGGAGCAAATAAGAGGCTCAGGTTTACCTTTACAGATAATGCATGTAAACAGCAGGACTCAAACATAAACAAGGGTAGTATTATTAAACAGGATCCCATGAAATGATATATAGGTGAGTATCAAAACACCAGAGACATGCAGATTTATTTTTTTAAAACTTAGAAGTAGGGGCCTAATCAGTTTGCCTACTAATTTTAAGCCTGTTAACCATTAAGTAGTAAACACAAAGAACAATTTCCAGTTTTGTAGAGGTTGATTACTTAAGTGTTAGTTTGTATGGGTCCAGTAAATCATAGAGTACCTGGTGCTCTATAAGTTTCTACTGAGAGTACTCAATAAATCAGTAAGTAAATGAGGCAGAGGATTTTTACGTGGAAAAATTCCTCACAAGGGGATCAAAAAATCACGACCTACCTTGTAGGCTTTAAACTTTACTAACTTGTGCTCTTACCTATTACAAGCCACTTTACAATACTCCCGATTACAAAGACTTCAAACTAACTTGTGTTACCTTTTACCACAAGCCACTTTGTAACTATCCTAGTTACAAAGGCTTTTTTCTAACTTGTGGTGCTATCACCACAAGCCACTTTGTAACCCTATGATTACAAAGACATTTCTTTATGAATAAAACTAGCCATAACCTAAACTCAACAAGTCTGAGGATTTACAAGAGGATTCCTAATTAGTAAACTTCTAAGTAAGTGATTTAGGAGATATTGTAAGTGCAATAACAAAGTTACAACTCAACTAGGACAACAATAATCAATTGTTTTGGAACTGGTCCATAGTAGCGTTCAACCATGTTCTTCAAGCTTGAGAGAATAATCTTTTCTGTTTTTGTTTGATGCTTGAGAGTGAAACTGAAACCTATTTGTGATGTTTTGTATAAAATCACCTCTGGTACAACTTGATCACATCACTTGAAATGATGTGAGTACTTTGTTTGGTTAGATAATGAGTGGGCTTTCAGAGTGATGCAGTGCGGCAGAAACAGTGCCGCCAATCACTTTAGTTCTAGCTATGTCCAAATGACTTTGTGCTGCTATATAGGAACTGCAGGAGCATCAGGTCTTTGTTTGGTTCCTAGCTCCTGTATGTGTAGCAATTCAACTTTTACTGGAGTTTGTTAGAGTTTGTAGCAGTCCCATGTTGGTCAGGTTCCCTAACTGGTTCTTATCAGAAAGTTTGTTAGATCATCAAAACATAAGGCAAACTTAAACATGAGTATTTAAGATCTATCAGTTTCCCCCTTTTTGATGATGACAAACTTAAACATTTATAAGTTTAGAACTAAGGCATCATAGAGCATGTCAAAGCATTCCCCCTGAGACAATGCCTTAAGTTATGAGTTCAATCTAAAAAGAACCAGTTCCCAAATATGATTCCCTATGTGTCTGCCTTAAGTTACGAGTTTAGTCTAAAAAGAAACAGTTCCCGAATATGATTCCCCCTGTGTTCCTTTCCCCCTTTTGGTATCATTAAAAAAAATAAGAGTGCAAAGAAGTCCGGCCAAGCTAACTCATGCCACATATGTGAACACCATCATGAGAAAAATAGAAGACAAAGATGAAGTACTAGACAAGATAAGAGAGGAGTTATATTAATAATTTTGATATGCCTCTTCCTTTGAAAAAGGAAAGAGACAACATTGGACTTGAAACACAAGAGAAGTAACAGTACATCCCAATCGTAAAAAATAAAGAAACAAAAACAAGTACCCACCAACAACCATCAACACAAACAAACAAACAAAATTCATATCCAGAACACTGGTCACTAAAAGGAACTTAGGGGGCACTAGGAGGAAAATTCTTGGATGCTATAGCAAGTGTTTGGAGAACAAGGTCTATTCGGGCGTTGCCCAACTTTTGCTCATTGAGCAGTTCAGCTTTCAGGTTCCCAACTTGTGCCCTAAGGACAGCATTTTCTTGGGTCAAGAGGATCACTTCATCATTCGGAAAGGGAACCACTCGAGCTTGTTGGCCTTCCAGGATAGCATTCCTGGCCTTCAATCTACGTATCTCCTCAGCTGAGCTGTTTTGGTCATTGATGAGTTGAGACACAATTGTAGTGCTTCCTACACCTCCATACTTCTTAATACACTCACACTCTTCCAGGATTGTCTGTGAGAATGTTTGCTTACGGGTCCCTACTTTACCTGTTCCCAGTAGAACCTCAAACTGTTTGAATACTTGTGTGAGCAAGAATACATAGGGAAGCCCATGATTGCCATCCTTGAAATCAACCACTTTCTGCATATGCTCGATCATTATGGCGGGCAAACTCACAGGGTGAAAATTGTCCAGTTGCTCCATTAGGAATAAATCAGATTTAGAAGTGACAGATCAACATTCTTCTCGTGGCAACAGGACTTTGTTAACCAGCTCAAACAACAATTGATAGATAGGAAGGAGCGCTTTCTTGTGAATCCGGTCCCCTTTCTGATTGGAATTATCTTTCACCACTACATTGCGGAAGTTGTATTGGCAAACATCTCGAACACTCTTTACTCCAACTGTAGGAACTTGCAAAATTTTCTCAAGCACTTTCACATCAAATATGATAGACACACCATTGACCAAGGCATAAACATGGTCAGTATCTACTGGAAACAAACTGGCAAAGAAACTCTGGACCTCTTCCTCATACACTTTGGGAGAATCCACATGGAAAAGATGTGTCCACTATTGAAACTCCACTATTTCCAGGATCTGACGCATCCCGGCCATTTATGAGATTGTGGGGTCAAACGTACGCCCCCACCATAACTTTCTAGTGCATCAATAGCTTAGAGCTCAGGCACACCTCACTACGTGCTTTCTTTCCAAAACTAGGTTCTTCAATTGGCTCATACTTGCTTTTCCTATACTTTTCTCCACTGACCTTACTTTTTCCTTTGGACCTGACAAGAACATCCTCATCACTCACTACCTTCTCCATTTTAGACCTTAAAGTAGACCTCTTCTCCAAGGAAACAGACTCTCTCTTCTTTGATGACCTCCTTACAAGGGAACCAGGTTCCTCAGGAGTTCCTTCCTCCACCTCAACAATAGGGATGTATTCATCGCCTACAGGTACACCATTTTTCACCAGCTTTCTTTTCTTCTTCTTACTGCTTTTCTTGCTCTTTTGGAATGCAGAGTTGTAGGCCACTTTAAGTTGAAGTCTTGTGGTGGGGCGCTTGGTTTCAGACTCAGGAGTCAAATCAGTCCTATGCTTACTGATGAATGCGTCAAGGGCCATGTTGTCAAGGTCTTCTTCATCACTAGAGTGCATCTCTGGGCCTTGAATTTCCAAGGGCACAACATCAAAAGAAGGTACAACACTTTCCTGGGGGTGAGAGTCCTGGCCTGGGTTCTCCATAGAGGGATCAGGTTCTCCATGTGAACCCCCAGTAGCAGATGCTACTGCATCTCCCATAGGGGTCCCTTATTCCCTTACACTATGTGATGCGTGCTTTTGGGAAATGACCTCATGCAATATCCCTTCAGAAGATACCACAAACATTGTCTTATTTTTAACAATAGGTGTTTCCCCAATCATAGGGTTGACTGTAACAATGGCGGAGTCACTTGTGTTCTCAGTAATTAGACCTTGGTCGCCATTTGGCGCTTGACTGGTATGGGCAACAGGGGAAGGGGAGAGCGGTACAGTAATTTTTGAGTTGGAAGAAGGTTGGGAAACTAGGGAAGGAGGGACTATATAGATAGGGTTGAAAGAGGGTGACACTGACTCAGAGACACCGAGATATCCCACGAACGGTTTGGAGGGGGTTATAGGTGATGTAGAAGGAACTGAATTTTTCTCGGACATTGAGACAGGTGGTGTGATGTTCCTTTGAGTGAAGTTAGAGGAGGGCTTATGACGGAGAAGTGAGGAAGAGAGGAGTTTTTAAATAGAGAGGATAATTATAAGGGGATAAGAATAGGCACCGGTTCTAAAACGGCGGTTGGGTATGGAAAATTGTGATGTTTTAGAGGGAGATGGAATGTCTGAACTGAAAAGACGTGACAGCCAAATCTGAAAAGTTAATGAGATGGCAATTATATTTTGTACGTTTTAAGACGTGAATTAAGTGATGCACAGAACTACTAACCTTTTGTACAAGAACCTTATTCTTGAGATGCATTTCCATCTTCAAGCCCCCCTTTTTTAAAAAACAAATCCTCTTTTATCAGTCATGTACAACATCTACTGCTTCTGTGCTCATCATGCGTGTGTCGATGCCTAGTTTTTCTCGCGAAAACGGGTTTATGACATTTGGGAGGACAACTCATTCCCTTTTAGGAATTAGGTTTGAATTAAAGAGTCACCACCTTATGATTAAGTGCATTAGGACACTAAGACGAGCTTTGATTTAGAAAAAATCAGAGATTGGGTAATGGCTTGAAATTATCCCCTGGGGAAGATGTTAGGCACCCCTCGAGATCCAGTAGTGTGGTTCCTAGCCATAATATAATTGTGACTTTAAGTGAAAACAACAAGTAGACAAACAAGGATTTCAAATACGAGGTGGGGGTGTTCACATAATTGTTGCAAGTAATTTGAAGTCAAAATGAAGTTAAAGAAGCTGAAATTTGAGAAGAAGTAGTTTTAAAATTATGAATAAACGAGTAAAAAAAAGGGAAATTTTTTACATAATTGCTGCAAGAATTGAAGTTAAAAGCAGTTAAAGAAGCAGAAATTTGAGGAAAAAAAACAGTTTGAAATTGTGAATAAAAAAAAAACAAGTAAGGAAGGGGGGTCCTAAGTTTATAAATAATATTGATCACCCCACACCACACCCGGTAACCGTTTATACACGTGGTGTTATCGCGTGGTCATCATATCCATATCTACCCTTTCCCACCCCGTTAAGGTATTAAATGCGAAATAGTCTCGTTTTCTTATTGCACGCTATTACCTGCCCCAATCCTATCAGCCCCAAAGGTATTTGGGACTTCTAATCCCAAAGGGAAGGGAGGTGAGGTTTTATAGTTTCAAAGGACAAAATTCTAAGGCGACAATCAAAACACATATGTAACAGATATGGGGGAGAAGCACATAACAGATAGATAGGCTCAAACAAACCTCCTTAAAAATAAAGAGAAGCATATAGTTTAGCATGTCTTACACGTACTGATTAGGGTCTGATTAAACTTAAGAGTTGTGGCAGACTGATCTATTACATATTTCAGATAAGAAGCCCGAATCAGGCCTGCCTGCTGTTTGTAGTTAATAGAATCTAATTTAATTTACAAGTTACCTTATGGCTCGCCTAAGTGTTAAATGAAAATCTATAGGCATGATATCTATTAGTTTCAGAAAAGGAGTACACTGATTTAAGGGAAAGAAATTGTCAATTACAGGAATATATATATATATATATATATATATATATTCTACAGCTGTTATTATTACTACTGATTTTAGACTTATAATAAAGGGACGATTCAGATTTAGTTGATAGTTCCTATAGGCATGCTTTCTAGGCGTTACTGATTTTAAAATATTTTTTACAATCGAAACAAGAGTGCAGAAGTCCTATATGCATGGTATCTAAAATGTTGTTAGCTATTCAAACCTATAAACAGGTTTGCCTAGTGACAGATGCAGATGCAAAAAATTTACGAAGTCCTATAGGCATGGAATCTAAAATGATATTAGTTATTTAAACCTATAAACAGGATTGCCTATTGACAGATGCAGATGCAAAATTAAGGAGGTCCAATAGGCATAATATCTATATGATATGCAACATTTTAGAAATGACTTATAGACATGGTCTCTATATAATGCAGAAGTGCAGAAACCTATAGACATGGTCTATATGAGATGCAAAAGTACAGAAACCTATAGACATGGTCTCTATATGAGATGCAAAAGTGCAGAAACCTACAGATATGGTTTCTATAGAAATACAGGAGCGGAAGCTATAGACATGGGTACATGAGTGTAGAAGTGTAAATATTCCCTATGAACATGATATCTACCCTCTTTTCATGCATTATTGACCCTCCTCTTTTCACTAACAACCCTAATAGTTATTACAAGAATTATTACAGCCCAGAATGAATAAGAAAAAGTAAAAATTACATCAGAAAACTAAAAAATTTACAACCAATGAGAGCCCGATTCAGACTTCCTGTCTGAAGCATGAAGTAAACCAACTCCGAAGATCATATTCCAAATCCTTTCTCTTACTTGGGATGTGTCAGAGTTCCCCAAGAGTCTCAAATGAACTCCGGGCAGTGCTCACACCCAAATATATTGCAGAATTGAATCATAGTGTAGTGTGGATGGGCCAGCCCTCAAGTGTCCAAGTTTAGAGGGAACTCAAGGTCCCAAAGCATGCCTCACTAGAGGGGGCAGAACTTAGAAGCTAAGAGAGAGTGTAAGTGCATAGAAGGGATTCTGGGAAAAAAGCAAGGACAGGCTAGTGGTCATACCTAGCAATTGGAAGTGTTGGCACACCCCAACCTGTTAGGCCACATTGTTTGGGAGTCAAGATCCCCATAAGGGATCAAGTCCAAACATGAGAAACAACTTGCATGTTGCCATATTCTGAACTTTAACTCAAAACACATAGAGGGGAACAAGGGTGCAAGGATTCACAGCAGAAACAAATGCAAAGAAATAATCATGCTAAATAACATTGAATGTAGATAGCAAAGCAAACATGGGTGTAAAGGCTGTAAATGAACACATTGGGATAAGGCTGAAACCAAAACTAGAACATACCAGTTTCAAGGAAACAAGAAAAGGAAGCAGTAGTCTTGTAAAGCCAAAGTGCAAGCGAGTAGTCAGAATACTATAATTTTAGAAGAGAACTATGAGATTGTAAGTGTCTCAAGTGTGTAATGTGTGTAAAAGTGTTGAATTAAAAGTTTTGACCTTATTAACCATGTGTAATGTGCTAAAGAAGGTCATGTATTTATAGTATAGAAAGCAAGCAGAAATAGGTAAGAAAATAGTTTGAAGATCAATTTCACAAGGTTTTCCTTTAATTAAGGGAATCTGATTTCAAATGGGGAACAATAATTAAGGAAAGAGATTAATCAAACACTTCCAGAGGGGTAAATACATAGAGGTATATTTAAGGAAAAAGTCTTGATAGTACCCGGTTTGTGCAAAAAAGGAAAAGAAATCAATTACCAGCCAGTAAATCACAAGGTCTGAATGAATCCAGTCAGAAAAGGTGAAGAAAGGTTTTACTTAAGGAAAATCTGTAACAATCAATCAAACCCAAAAAGAATTCTGAATCAATCATATGGAAAACCTTTTCGGAAGAAAGACTTCATCACACATATAAAAGAATACAGCCACGCTTAAACATGGACAAATTTGTCATGCTATTCAATAGAAGAATCTAGTGTAGAAGAATTTAAAAGTTTAGAGTCGTAAACAAAGAAATTCAAACGTACTTCATAGACTCAGAATGAGTCTGAAAGAGTCAAGGGTTCCAAAATAGAACCCTAGTTCAAAACACATGACCAAACCTCAGTAGAACCCCCAGATTTTAGGGTTTCCAACTCGAGTCAGGCATAGGGACGAGGAGGCAACAGGCTTAGAGATTTCTTTTCATTATTCTCATGAGAAGACGAGCAAATACAATAGAAAGTTCGAAGCATAATGAGAGTAGAAGAAACAGTAGAGGAAAACATGCTTAAACGGGTCTTAAGACAAGGTAAAGTAGAAGTGAAACAGTAACTGTTGGCCCAAGTTCAGTTGAAGTTTTGAAGATTGACAAATGAACTCAGGGAAGGACGTGGTCCATCTTGAGAGACACGGTTAGTCATAACCATTTCACATGGAAGGCACGTGAAGAAGATATGTATTGAAGATTGCGTAGCAAATATCTTCTGAACGTAATCGAAAAGGTTGCATTGAGTTCTAAGGAGGACAGTCTCCTTATGACAAGAGAACACAATCCTAAGCTAGGATACGGATGGAGTTTGTATTGGTTAAGGACTCAAATCGACTAAGGATAAGCATTGGAGTCTCGATCAAACTCTAACTGCTAATCCATTAAATAA
>MU775526.1:0-10161 GCA_026770625.1 Nicotiana glauca | reverse complement strand
CCCGTTTTTAATTAAAAATATCATTATCCAATCCATTAGTGGATAATATGGGTGATAAACTATTTTCTTTTAACTATTTTGTCACCACACATACACATCAAAGTTTGATGCGTTTATGAAACCCGTATCAAACACTATTAAGCGTTAGGCATCAGATGGCGTGCGGTCACTGTTACTATATAATTCCTGGCCAGGTGGTGGACATCAAAGCTTAAGAACTTACTATTTACACTAAAAATTAGATAATGATTAAACTGATAGTGTGGATTTAAGGATACGTGATTTTAGTTAATACTAATGAACAAATATAAAGATGAATAATGGGAATTGAAAATAAAACAAAGCAAACCAGCTTTAGAACATAGTCAAGCTCTCGAGCTCGTATGCCCTCGAACAAATTAATGCTGGAATAGCAAACGACACAACAAGCTGACGAACAAGAATGTAAGCTGAATGTGAGGTGGTTACAAAATGATTAGGGTCCTCCTTATATAGCAGAAGAATCCTAGTTATGGTACAATTCTAATTACGGAAGTAAATTCCATAATTAGCTTAAACAATCACCCTTGATTTGATCCGTTCCATGATCTCCGCCGTGATTTTCGAACGGTTACCGATGTTTTATTTTTCCATTACTGCGCTTTGCTCGAAGTCCGTTATAGTCAGTCTCGATCGCTGATGGCCTCAATCTCGACAGGCACCTCGATCCTGTAATTGGCTACCTTGTTTTCGCGATTTGGTCTGATCTATTACTAGGCTATCCTTCGATTCAATTCTGTGGTCTCGATCAAATAGTATAATCGGATAGGCCCTATTTTAATCGTACATAAATAGTCCCCGCATTTCTTGGAGTGTAATAAGAAGAAACGAACTGAACCTTTGATTTTATATCTTGACCAGCTATGATGTCACCCTTGTGATATAAGTGATAGAAGCGACCGAAGCATCTTTTTGGTACGGTTCCCAAGATCATTAATGAGTGTTATTTGGTGGTCGGCCATTAGTACCTTTGAAGCGTCACCGTGAATCCTTAAATATGTCTTATTTTCACTTCTTTAAGCCTTTTCTTTGAATTTTTCTTTCACTAATCTTCAAAATCCTTCTGAGTTCTTTCAAGCCTTTTCTGTAAATCTTCAAAGTTCTTCCTATCTTATCAAGTCTCTCCGTCGTTGCACAGTTTCAAGGCCTCGTTACCAACCATTTTTGAAAACTACAAACCTCATCTTTTTTCTATCCCTGAATCCATACAAAAATGGCAAAAATATCAAAAATCGTTCCTCAAAAGAAGAAAACTTTTCCATCATCGCCGGCCGGCGACAAGATGCCGGTGGAGCCACGCATCGAGGAATGCATTCCTGGGGTGTACGATCTTACTTCTGATTTCAAGCTTGAGAAGCCTTCGTAATTCCCTAGCCAATGTGAGCTAATGTCGAGATATATATGCTCGATAACAGAAGGCGATCTGAAGTAGGTGAAGACAGATTGCCATTGGGAAGGGTAAGAGGTAGTGATTCCGACCCCTGAAGAGGACATAACCACTCACGTGAAAGGGTTTTTAAGTATTTACACTTAAACTTTTATGTTGGGTCCCGTCGACCCCGTTATCTTAGATTTCTGCTGCCAACACCAAATAACCCTGGGCTAGATCCATCCTTCTTTTTAGCGCATTGTCATTTTGCTCCAATTCTTCGTGAGTAAAGTCGAAGGGATGCCTTTCACCCTCGACCATCTTATTAGACTGTACAACTCCTGTCTCTATCGAGGAAGATTAACAAGGCTCTCGAGCATTGATGAAGACAAAGACCAAGGATGGATAGGCCGGTTTTTCCCAGTGAGGAATTCCAACATAATTCCGGCCAAGAAGATGCTATTCCCTAAAGAGTTGTGGAACATGAAATATAAGTGCAAACCCACCTATATCTTTTGTTTATCATTTTATTTCTTTTGCCTTTTCTTATTGACATCCTTTCCTATGAAGCAGCGGTTTCTTGGGTGTTTGGTGCAATCCCGAACTTTGAAGGCTTGGTTTGGAAACTGGCCTCGACGTCTTCGTATGCCGAGCGCTCGTGGCGCGATTTGGCAAAGGGTCGATAGAAGGCAAAAAATCACGGTAAGCTTCTTTACTCGTGTTTGATGCTCTTCTTTAAAATGTTTCTTTTTTATTTCTACTTGATTTCTTTCCACACAGGTCTCAGATAAAATGCTGTCATGAGGCCCCCGTCCTGGGAGGAGGAGGGGGCCCTAACACCTACATGGATAAGAAGAGAAAAAGGGTCTCACCCTCCGATACTCCAAAGCCTAAGAAGAGCAATGCTGGCAAGTCAAAGAAAGATATCACCGTTGTACCTGAAAAATGTAGTTCAGCAGCTACGATATGAAGAAGAAGAGAATGAAGATGGCTCCTTCGAGCTGGTGGCTCGAAAGAGGTGCGCCGAGGTCCCAAAGGCCTCTTAGATGGTGATGATCGAAGAGGTTCAACCTCGAACCGAGGGGATCTCACAAGATGGACCGATAAAGTCCTCGAGTCATCAAAGGCTGAAGATACCTCCCATTGTGATGGGCAACCGATGGTCGTATCAAAAGGGGTCTAAAGCCGTTCAGAACGAAGAGACCGCCCCAAGTTACTCACTTGGGGCAATAAATTGTTGATGATTCACCGCCCTCCCCATATTTTTCGAGGGGCAAATTCAGGAAGCCTAGTACTTGGAGACCCTCAACGTGGGGATGGCACACGAAAGGAAGACCTTTTCAACGGTTTCTTCATAAGAGTCGAAGATAGTTTTGATCTAGGTGGTGCATAGAGTATCTTCGATGAAGCCCATGAACTCTTGAGTTACATAAGCCCTAGCTCCCTCTATCATTATAATTTTTTTCTTTATTTCCTCTTTTCTGATTTCCTTTCTTTCTTCATATGTCTTGACGCTCTATCGGAAAGGGTTTTCCATATCCCGGGTAGAGCTGAACTCTTGTGACGCCGATCTCAAAAGGCTTTACGAAGGAGAGAGATGCCCTAAAACTTCTCATTGGGCAAAAAGAATAGGAGATCAAGGACCTCCGAGCTAAATTGACAACAACTCGTAAAGGGAAAATCGACCTGATTGAGTAGGTAATGTAAATTTTTTAAACCTAGTTATGGTAGTCCAGAAACGACGACTAATACTCAATTCTTGCATGTTCAGCAGAAGGCTGAAAAGACCGAACAACTTAACAAGGAGGCCAAGATGACGGAGGCGGAGACTTTGGGATGGAAACAAAATATGTATCGCCTTTCCTCAGAGAAAGATGCTGCTCGAGGTCAACTATCAACAGCCGAGCGTCAGCTCCAAAGTATGAAGGAGGAAAATCTGCCCTGCACCAAGAAAATTGAGGAGCCTGAGGCTCGATTGGCCGCCAAGCTTGCAAAGTCTAAATCTGATGCAGAAAAAAACAAAGGCTGATGCGGAAGCAGTCATGGCCGTCTACCGAGCCGATGTTGAATCACCTCACACTCGAGAAAAGTAAATCTCTGATGCCGCTTAAGGCCGAGCATTCTGCATTGCCCATCATGCCAAATGTCAATCTCGAAGAAAGACTCTCGAGGAGATTTGTGCCTGTGGGTTTGACCTTGTTGTAGAGATTGCGAGTGCGAAACTACTCAAGGCCGAAGCTAGAGCGCTAATTTCTTTTGATGACGATGACTCCGAGAGTGCAAGTGGATCCTAGAGTGGAAAAGATGAAGATAAGGCTCCTGGGGAATATTAGTCACTTCTTTTTTGAATTTTCTGTGCGGGAACCTGAATGGTCTTTGTAAATACTTTTCTGCATATATGAAAGATCCATTTTCTTTTCAATTTGTCTCCAATTGCTATTCTGTGAAAACGTTGTTTTACATTTCACCTTATGACAATTCTGGTGTACTTTATAACTTGGGAGAATTTTGACTTACTTTGTTGTATTGTTAAAATTTCGTCGGAGTCAGATTAGTACAGTCTCTATAATCAAGTGAGTACTTTCTCGAATTCGGAGTAGAAAGAACCCTTAGGTTTCTGTTGAGCAAAGCTGAATCCCCGAACCCAACAACATAATGGCCCTTAGGCTCTTGAATCGGGCCGCTATGGCCTTTAAAAGAGAGGCTTCTTCCCCTTTTCGCCTTAAAATGTTTAATCACATAAAAATTTGTTATGCCTTTGAACGAGATTAATCTGTACTCATTAGGATTTAGTGTTATCAAAAAAACTTTGTTATGCCTTAGCATAAGTTTGTTCGAGAGGTCGAACAATTTGGTACCTCTTAAGGTTTTCAAGGGTTGATGTTATCAATATCCTATGTAAATATGCTGAGGATGGCCATTTTTAACCGGTTTTATGAAAATATTTGAAGGCCTATTTGAATACAGAATTAGGACGTCTCCGAACCGTGTTAGTTTGGCCGTAGACTTTTAACTTGAGATTTGCCCTTTGGGCTTGTTTCTCAATTATACCTCGAATTTGATCGAAGTGTCAGTCCCTTAGTAGGGTGTCTGTGGCCTATAAAAACGAAGATTACCTTTTCAATGTCTTATGGTCTCGGAGTTTAATAATTCTAACGTGTCAATTATTGGACGTCAGTGCCAGAGTATGGGGTTAATAGCTTGAGCTTTAGTTGCGACCGTCACTTGAGGCAGCTTCCGTAATAGATCATAAGTAAAGTAGAAATTTCACTAAGGCATGGAACATATGATAAGGAAAAAATACTTCTTTCCATAAATATTTCACGAGTATACGTATTGCAATCGGGCCCGAATAATCTACAAGGACACATTTCATTTAACTGTTTGGCCCTTTACAAAATCTTACCTATCGAGACTTGCTGTTATGGAATATTTTCCTTGAGAACATTGTGAGCACGTGATTTTTGCCAAAAATTCAAACAAAATTGTTTTCTTTATTTTTTACAATTTTTGTGAAGTTTTGTGTCATTTTTTATAATTGTTGTATTTTATTTGTGCATGTTAATTCATATAAAATACAAAAAAAATATGCATTTGCATCTAGGATTTAATTTCATATTTTAGTATTAATTAGGGATTAATTTGTTTTAGAATAAGGTATGACGAAAATGACGAAAATACTTCACTTTAGCATTTTTATTGTTTAATTGTGAAATTGTCGCAAAATAGTTTTTAAAGTAATTTTAGGCATTAATTAGTTTAGTTTAATTGTTATTTTAATTTTTGCACCTTTATAAAATCAGAAAAAATAATACAAAAATACAAAATACAAAAAAAAAAGGGAATAAAAGAAATAAGAGGAGGCTTTAATTAAATTTGGTCTTATAAGAAAATCAATTTGGGTCATTTTTGTAACAAGGTCTGTGGCCCAAACCCTCAAAACCCTATGCCACCCGGTCAAAATGGCCGAAACTCGCCTCAGCCCAGTCCAGTCACATGTGAAACAACGTCGTCTGGTTTAAGATCTTTTAATCACTACCGTTCATACCCTTTGATCAACGTTCCAGAACTCTTGGGTCTAATAACATAAAAGTGTAATAAATTAGTACAAATTTTAGAGACAAAATCTCGTCTTCCTCGTACCAAACTCACCCCATCGTCTTCCGTCGCCTGCCGCCGGCCGGAAATCGCCTCCGCCGGCGGCGATGCTCCAAACTACCCCAAATTTTCACACCATGCTCCTCTCCTCCTCCCCGTTCCATATCCATCATCACCTTCTCTCAAAAACCAGCCCAACTCTCCGAATTTCAGATCTAAAAACTGATGAAAACCCTAGTTCATCCAAATTTTCCCAAATCGATACCAAATGGTCCTCTGACTTTCCTCATCACGAATCCTCGGTTGAAACCCCTCGAATCTCAATGAATCTCAACGAGCTTTGAATCTCAGGATCACACAGTTCCGGGCTAGGGTTGAAGGTTTTTCAAATCGATCTATTTCTAGTTAGTATTATAGGTCTATTTCCGTTGAAATAGATGTATAATATTAACCAGAAGTCGATTTCGGATGTTTTCTCATAAAAGGCCGGTTTCTAGTAAGTTTCGTTTCCTTCTCTCTTTAATTTGATTCCTCGTTTTGTTTAATTCTGATTTCCAGTTTAGTTTAAGTTCACCTCTTTGGTTGTTCAAACGTAATTCTTTGATTTCCAGTTTAGTTCACCTCTTTGATTTCCAGTTTAGTTTAATTCTTTAATTTGATTCCTTGTTTTTTTTAAGTTCTGATCTCCTTTTTTTTCTTCTTTTGTTCAAACAATGTTTTGATTTTGTTAGTTAAATAATCAAATGCTAATTGATCATTAGTATAATTAGGTTTTCTCTTTATTCTGTTCGTACGAAGTTAAATTTGGGATTCGATTTGGTTTGGTTGCAGTTTGTATTGTTAAATTCAATCTTTAATTTAATTTAGTGCTAAATAATGTAGTATTTAGGATAGGTTATTTGGATATAGCTGAGTTTAGTTAACTTTAGCTAATTCTTAACTGGGGTAAAGGTTTGGGTGTAGTTAACACTAGGCTGTAAAATTCAGACTATGAGAAGGGCAGTTCAGGCATGGGAAATGGCTGTTTTATGAAGAATAGTAATTTCAAAGTAAGGGTAAGGGTAGTGTAGGTATTTCTCAGCTAAAAGAATCCCCTAGGGCCTTCTAGAAGGGGGCCTTAGTGTAAATTTTCTGCATTCTTATACAGTAACTTGGATGACAAGTCACAAAGTTAGGGTCTAATAGTCATTTTCTGAAAATTAAAAGAGAGAAAATTGTGTTAAAGCTTCCAGAACTTTCTGCCCTATTATGGCCTATAAAAGGCAACCCCAAATGCCTTGTTTAACAAGTTTTTGATCTCTGAAAATTCCCCCAAAAGCTTTTACCACTGAAAATTCCCAAAAGTTAGAGACACGCCTGAAAAATTTCTACAAGTTTTTCAGCCTCCAAAATTCCCCAAGAGCTCTCTTTAATTTTCAGATCTGATTTGAAATTTAAACATTCAAAAATCCAAAAACAATAGAAAATTTAGTAGAAAAATGGAAAAACACAAAAAATATTACTGTTTCATTACTTATTTCTATTAGCCTTTCAGATTCTGCTTTGGTTTTCTTCATTTCTGTTTTAAAATTTGAATCCTAAACACATTCTGAGGTTTTCAAGGATCCATTAGGGTTGAATTTGAGCCGGATTAGTGTGAATTGCTATCATGTTTGTTCAAGTTAGGTTCTAGGACATTTTAGAATCAGATTTGAGTACAATTGGGTGCATTCGTTGATTTGTGTTTGAAGTTTCATCTCTTTAGGTTCTCAAATTGTTTCTGGGTTGTAATTCCATTTCCTGGACTATGTTGCTGCTGGAATTTCACTGTTGTACCTTACTATCCTCTTGCTGACCTTCTCATTCTCTTTTATCTTAAATCCAGGTACACATTTGTACACTCTTGGTTGTTGAAAATGAAATGAAGTTTGGATCAAGGCTCTTCTGCTGTTTAGTAGTTTAAATATAGTTGTAGTTTAATATAATTAGTTGTTTGGTTGAATTTGTTTGAGTTTGAATTGGGATTATTTCCATTGGTATGAACTGCTTAGAAATTGAATTGTAATGACATAATTGTATGAACTTTGGACTGCTAGAGCTTGTGAAACTGTAGGAATTTTTAATCTGTTATTGTTCATATAGTATATAGGCACTTTGTAACAGGTTTAGTTGATTAATATTTATTGATGGCATGCTGTAATTGTTCTGGGATCAGACATGAGTGAAACACGGATTAATTCCACAAACTTGTTCATGTTAATCATTAGGTAATTTAGTAATTTACCTCTCATCTTTAGTATTGTTTAAAATAACATGATTTAATCCTCCATTAGAAATCAAACGGTTGTTATCTTGTTCATTTGAATAAATAACTAGAACGGTTGTTATCTTGTTCATTTGAATAAATAATTAGGGATAATTTGGAGAGCAAACTGTTAAACCATTCTTTGATAGGACAGCCTAGGGGATTCGATCATCCGTCCCTTCCAATGTGGCCTGATTTAATTCATTTGCTTTGGGCCACCCTCAGGCCCAATTTGCAGCTATTGGAAATATGGTCTAGTGTCTGTGTATGTGTTGTTGAATTCTAGAGAGCATTTTAATAATATTTGCCTTGAATATTGTTTTTACCTTTGTTTAAATTGTTGAAAATTATCAAAAGTCATTAAAATTACATAGGTACATGGGAATTAATTGGCAAATATAAAATTGGGTTTTGAATTAGGCAGCGAGTTCAAGCTAAAAGGGTCTTCCCTTTTGTTTGAATTCGGACGTGAATTCGAGGCCCGAATTTATATTTGTGAATTAGTTGGCCTTTTAGAGACAAATAATAAATAGAAAATTTTAGTTTGCTTAGATTGGCCTTTTAATAATAAAAATTAGACGAGCCTCGCCAAATCAAATATACAATTTGCGGGGCCCTCATTAATTACTTAATTTAAAAATATTTAGAAATTCGGGACGGGCCGTTTAGCAAATTTTACGGCCTTCCCAAAAGATAACAACACGTTAGTCTTTTAGATGCAATTTTTATAAAATTACATTCTTAAATGCGGGTGTGCATTTCATGCGACCCAAATCCAATTCCAAAAACGTTGAATAAGAATGTGTCGAGGATCCGGGTGCATTTCATGTGTCGTGATCCGAAAATACGTTCTTAAACGACGTTCACTTTCGTAAAAATAATTAAAAGCGGTAAATAATCTTTAAAATTACACTATAGGTTGGAGCATGTAAAAAACTAGATTTTTAGCCATTTATAATAATTTAAGCGACCGTGCTATAACCACGGGATCCTGGGGTGCCTAACACCTTCCCTCGGGTCAACGGAATTCCTTACACAGAATTTCTGGTTCGCAGACTCCAATTGGGAAGTCGAAATTTTCCTCGATTTGGGATTTAAGTTAAACCGGTGACTTGGGACACCAAAAGCCAATTCTATCCCAAGTGGCGACTCTAGAAACAAATAATCCCAATTCGAATAATGTCACTTTAAATGGAAAAACTCCCTTATACATTTATCCTTCGGGGCAGGTATGTAAAAAAGGAGGTGTGACAGCTCTGGCGACTCTACTGGGAAATCGAACCCAGAATTCTGGTTAAGGGTTCAAAGAATTCGAGCTTAGTATAATTATTATATTTGGCTTTATCTGATTTTTCTACATGCTTCCATGCTATATGTTCTAAATGCTTTACCGCTTTGATATTTGTTGAATTGTATATAAATTGTTGCGAATCCCTTCCTCTCTCTGAGTCTTCTACATAATGGAGAAGAGTGCACTTCGTGTAGCTTCTCTTCTGTTTAGAGTCTTTCCCAATTTAGAACGAGGTAGGATAAGTTGCAAAGCCGACGGAGCTTCTGTATCCCCGGTACGCTGCCTCCCCCTCGGCTCGAGTTGTTCGCTCGGGTAAGCCAGGTCTAAATCAATAAACTTAGAAGAACAAAACCTCATGCCAGATCCCTAGAAGGACGTTTGTTCGCATTATTTGCATTTGACTTAGGGGACTCAATACAGGGGTTGGGTCCATCTAGGACAGATGACCTGAAATGAATTGACCATCCTGATGCATCTTACGTGCTACTTGCGCATTTATTTGTTCGGCTTTGCATGTTGACCGGCTTGTATTCAATGAGTGAAAATTGTGAAAATAGTTGTGTTAGGATTAAGTGATGGTAACCATTTGTTGTGAAAAACCCAATGCCCAAATAGTACCGAAATGCTGCCGGATTTTTGAAAAATGAAAAAAAATAGAAAAAGAGAAAAATGTTCGGAAAAATAGAAAGAAAATTGTGGTTCAAAATAGTTTTGGTCTTGGCAAATCTGCCCGAACTACGCTGGTTTGATTCTCATCGGATGTGAGATACGTAGGCAACCCTCATCGGGTGACGCCAAAAAATATTAAAATTTTAATTTTTGTCATAAATAAGGTCGGGTGACGCCATTCTTGTTAAAATAAGCCGAATGTTCCCAAAAGGGCACCAGAAGGCTGTTTTTGCAAGAACAGCCACCCTGAGTCATTTTTAAATGATTTGTGGGCACAGCCTTAAAATCTTCCCCTCATAAGTGATGAAAGGCCGTATTCGCAAATCCAAATCCTTATTTTGATTAAATAAAGAATTTTGCAAAAAAATAGCCAGTTTGTACAAAAATAAGTCATTAAAATTCCCTTTTTAA